>VXBZ01009759.1:88427-146102 GCA_013399135.1 Heliornis fulica
CGGGGAGGGGGATCCATGGCTCGCCCAGCGCCTTCCGCCGGAGGGTCGCGCTGGGGTGTAGCGTAGCGGTGCGTGTGCGTGGGGAGGGAGGGGAAGTCGGCCCTTGGCTGCCCGCCTCGCGGAGCGGGGCTCGCACGCCTTAGCGGGGGGACAGCCGGTCCCGGGAACCGGAACGTGAGGCGGTGCGCTCGGCGGGGGCAGCCCTCACGTGATGGAGGGGTGTGGGTGTGGGTGTGTGTGGGGGGTGTGTGTGTCGTGGGATCGCACCGCGGAGTCTTTACAACTCGGCTTCTTTTGTTTTCTGNAGTAGTTTTGGGAGGTTTTAAAACTCGATATCTTCATATAGCCACGTGTAGCTATAGATTTAGCTTTCCTTTGAAGGTACCTTCTTAGTTAAAGGAACAAACTACTCAACCTTCTGTTTCTGGGTTTTGGGGTGGCTTTTTTTGCCCCTTAAAATGTGTCTCTGCGGTAGTATATTTCTGTAAGTTATTTGAAGTTGCACATTTTTCCATATTCCTCCTCGGACTTTGCTTGCTGTCTTGTGTGGTACCTTTTCATCCCTTGGGATTTAGTTTATCTTTTTGGCATACCTTTATGTGTTCGTTTATATCTAATCGGGATGATTCTACTGTTTTNGGTAGGGCAGGAGAATGATTTCCTGAAGTTTGTTGTTTTTTTTTTTTTTTTTTTCTTCCTAGGTGTTGACTTCAGAGTCATTTAGGGATTTAGTTCTGAGGAAGTAGAGACACGAGGATTGAGCCTATTTTACATAGAAAGCTACAGCCCTTCACCACTACTCTTTTCCCTCCTTCCCAGCCCTTCTCCCGCAGGGAGGACAATTTGGGAATTACTGTAACGATCACTTACCCTTTCCCCCCTCAGAAATCCATCTTGGTCCCCGAGGCATCTGCTATATATTGCCTGTTGTAGGACCAGGAGAACGTTATCATCATCATCATCATCATCATCATAATCATCCTCCCTTGCTTGCTTGGGAGCTTCAGTAGTGCCTTCCCCTCCTTCGGAGTGCAGTGCAGAGAGGCATCCAGAAGACTTCTTGCCACCCTTTTTGGCTAGTAGAGGATTCCAGGAAAAGGGGTACCTAGCAAGACACGTGACCTCATTAAGGGAGCCAGAACTGAAGAAGCACTTGGCACACTGAAGGAAGCACCCATCCTTGGCACCTTTTTTTTAAAAAAAAAAAATCTTTAAAAATTTAAAAAAAAAAAAAATCTATCCTTCCCGTCCTCCACTCCTTGCTCACCAAATTTCTGGTAAGTCTTCAGCCCATTCATTCATACGGTGCATGCTTCCCTTCCCCCCACTGGCGCTGGGAGAAGCATGCACAGAGACAGAGAGGGGGTTGGGGGAAGGGAGGAGGGAAAACCGGCTGTGTACACACGGATCGGGGAAGAGAGGGGGGCATTGTGCCTTACTGCAGGAGAACCTGGGCAGAGGTGGGAAAACCTCTCTTTAGAAAAAGCAGCTGATGTGGAAGGAAACGCGTGTTTTGTTTGCACGGGCGTGCGTGCACACACACACGCATGGTGGAGGAGGATGAAAAAGCTGAGAGCCTGTTGTAGAGGAAAAAAATACCGAGACAGTATCAGAGAAAACACTGGGGAAGCTGGTGCTGACCAGTATTGTGGAGAAGGAAGAGAATGGATTATTCGCTGTAGATCAGGAACTGGGGTGTGTGAATGGGGAATGTTATCACCTACTTGCAAGCATGAAGGTAGAGGAGGAAAGACCGGGGGTGGGGTGGGGGTGGGGTGGGGGGGAGGTGTGTGTGTGTGTGTGTGTGTGTATGTCTGCCTTTTAGAGGCAATTGTGCCTGGAAGGATTGCTGCTAGCATCTTTAACATTACTCAGTGCAAAGGTGGGGACAAGCAGATAAAAGCCATCGCAGGGAGTGCAGCTGCCCATTTGCGAGGGTGGGGGGCCGTACTGGTAATGAATGGGAAGGATTAATATATTCCTATATCCTTTGGCTGTCGCAGTCTACAGATCTCACAGGGAAAAGGAGGTGCATACAGTGCTGTGCTTCCAGGGAAGTGTGCTTGGGGTTCACATGCCTGCAGTGACTTTAAATTCTGTGATGCATGTGTAGAGGGCGGATGATAATGCAGCAGTACTGGACAGATTGTGCTGCAGCTGCTCAATATATTATATAAAATGCGTTTAAATAGTCCTCTATTTTTTTCCCCAGATTCTTCAGTTTTTAAAAAATGTGGATTATTTCTTTTTTCCAAACAGTTATGTGGCAGTCTTAGGAAAACTAGTCTCTGGTAGGTAAGAGAAGAATTTTTCTTGGGGTTATCCTTAAGCATCACCATGAAGCAGCAGTGTCAGGAAGGAGTTGATTTCTCTTGGATTATTTTTTCTATAGCAATTTTAACAAGTGGTTGAAGACGTCAGGTTTCATCTCTGTATATATCACTATGGATTATATTAATCATCCAAACGTACTTCCTTAAGGTTTCATTTAGGTGATCATCCATTCTGGTGTCTTTGTGTGGAAAAACTTAATTGTGCTTTATATGTGAAACGACTGTGAACTGTTTTCAGACCTGCTTTTCCTATGACATAGGAATTTCTGGGCTGTTTCAAGTACTGCTGTCGTCTCATTAAGATGAGACATTTCCATGACAGCGTATGATTGATGATATGCTGGGTCACAATGCTGAATGGCCCCTCGTTAGCTGTTTAACCGGTCTGCTATCTAAGATTGAGTTTATAATTCAGATCTGCCTTGAGGTATCTCCTAAAGGAACAAAATTATGAGGATCTGCCAAGTGTTCTTAGATCTCCTGTATCTTGAGGTGTGGCCTCCAAAACAGCATTCTAGAAACTGCTGTAATGGTAGAGACAATTGGTTTGTTGGAAGTGCACGCTCAGTTTCAAGCCTTAGCTAATTTATGATAAAAAGGAAAGCAAAATACCTTTTCCAACGTGAATAACTGTTCTGGAAACGAGTGTGAAGGTGAAGGGATAGGCATTAATGATAAGTGCGAAGATACAGTGTTATTCATAGTGAGGCGAGTGCTTGGAGCTATATTTTTCCTAGTTCTCTATTTCCCATGGTAGTCATGGCTGTCAGTCTCTTTGCTCTCTCCTTCTCACTTCCATGAGATGTTTATTACTGTTATCTGAGCTGTAGGGATTAAGCATGCCTAGAGGTATGCTAAAACTAAGATTAGGTTATACCTCTCTATTAACTGCTGAAATCCACAGTGCTGTGTGAGCTGGGTAGTGCTGAAACTGAGGCCGAGAGTCTGAGCCAAGGTGCAAAAAAAAAAAAAAACCCAAACCCAACCCCTAACAAACCCAAATCTGCGAGGGACCGATTACAATAAACGTTTCACTAACTCGTTTCCCTGATGTGCTGTGGTCGATGTGAGTGTGGTACATCAGGTCACAAGCAGAGCAGTTGTGATAGCTAGATCACATTGATTCCTGATGCCTACAAAACATCTGGGATTTCATTTGTTATTCCCATAGGGAAGAAACAACCTAGTCATCTTAATTTACAAGGCATTGAGTAGTTGCATTCTGAATAGAAAGGATACATAACAATCTATATCTGTACCAGAGATCTTTTATTTTACATATTCATCAATAATACATAAATGAATTAGTATTTCCTAATAACTGGTTTCTTGTTTCAGATTAGGGGAAAATACATCATGATAAAAAACCCCCCAAAAAAAAAACCTAGTTAAGTTTTCTCCTGCATTTTGGATGTTTGAAGACAGGACTAGGAATAAATGGGCAGTAGAGACAACCTCTCATTCCTGGAGGTAGGCCTCTAAGTAAAGAGAAGACCCTGTCAAGGGAAAAAGAAATGTTTTCAGAAAAGATTTCCAGATCTCTCTAGACAGCTGATCTGATTGGCTGAGTTCCCTGTTATGTCAATCAAACATGTTCACATACGATGTAAAGTAGAAAAGTAGCACAGTGAATGCTTTTGTTGGAAGAGCTGTTAAAGGTGTATTACAGATGCAAGGAATGCAGGAGGAAATACGTTTGCATGTGATGGGGAGGGGAGGAAGCTGCTGTGTGGATGCCAGAATAAAACCTAGCTTTAGTAGTTCAGGGATGCCACAGTTCAGGGATGCCACAGCTCAGTGCTGAAGTGTGTGCTGTTCCCGATATAAATTGCTATGAATCTGTTCCATACAACATCTCTCTGAAGTGGATGCAGCAGTGACTGGCTCATATGATCCACAGTTAGTTTGATTTTTATCCTAGAGCTTTTACTTTGATGCCAACCTTTTACCCTCCCAGTCTGTTTTATGCAGTTAAGTTTGTGGTGATTTTTTCTTTTTCCTTTCATAAGTGTATTAAATAGTCATTGTAAGATCCTACTTAGGTTGACTGTGGTAGCTTTGAGTGAAGGCAGAAACTGGTCACCTTAAAGACATTTAAACATCTGTTCTTACCCTTATGTATACTGAACTTATTTCGCAATAGGTACTCTCATGGATGAGGAAGTATTCTGTGAACACCCAGCATTGTCTGAAAGCTGTGTCTTTCAGATTTTAACGGGTTTTCAGTGAAAAATTCTGGAAATCATACCCAACTTGAGAGCTTAATGCTCTTGTGCATCTGACTGCAAGGCAAGCTTTCCTCCTACAGACCATTTTCTTGAGAATGTGGTAGGGCTTGTTAATATGTTTGGGTTAATGGGGTAAATTGTAGGTTTTGTGTTCTCCGAGACTTCTTACACAATCAAAAGAGAGATTATAAGTAGAGGCTGAAACAGAGAAGTAAATTCTGGGTTTTGGAGTAGAATGTTAGTATGAAAAGGATATTCCTCCACATGCTAAAAAATACAGTATTGGTTTGGAGGTCAAGGAAATGACGATTAGGATTACTAGTTTCTGCCTCTGCCACTGGCTTGTGGCTTGATCTGAAGTGAGTTTCTTAATCTTTATCTCCTGACTTGAGGTTGTTACCAGCTCGCACAGGTTACCTGGCACAGCTACTGCAGATGAGGGGGTGGAGGTGGGGTCACACAGGAAAGATTTGGGAAGAATGGGAGCAGATTCCTTTGTCAAAGAAACCAAGGGTTAATAGCAAGCTAAAATGGGGAGAAGGCTACTTGTTTCTTTCCACCAGTGTTAAAACTAGTACTGAGAGGGGAAAAAAAAGGCAAACAAAAAACCCAAACACACACACACAAATCCCCAAACATACTGAAAATCTGCACTGACTTCTGATTCTTTTTAATTTCTTTTTTCAATTATGCCAACGTCTGTCTAGTGTATTTTTTTAATGTACTCAAAATGATATGGGCTAACCTGTGAGGTAGAGCTGTTTTTCAAGAGAGAGGCAGTAGATGGGGCTGTTTGGTCTCCCCAGTCATTCATGCAGAAAGCAGAAATAAAGGGAAATTGACAGGAAGCCTTCTGAATTGTGCCACAGCAGTGCTGTTTCTGTAAAATAAATACAGGTTGTCACAGTTCTTAGCCGAGGCTGTTATCCCAGCCAAGTTTTCTATAAACTACCATTTAGAGAAATTCATTGATGAGAGAGAGAGCACCAAAAGTGGGGCAGGGTCTGACCATCGTCAGCCATTGCAAGCCCAAGCCTCACCTTGCCCTTTTGACTTTCAGCTGCTTTGAAAAAAAAAGTAATTATTTGACACATCAAAAGATACTCTTTACAACATCCCATACCCATTTTCCTGCAAGGAGCAAACACTTCTTTCCTGCTTTACCTTGAACATCTTGACTGTTGTCAAGGGCTCGTCTGCATCTCTGATTGCCTTTCCCTAGTTTCTGCTTTCTTTGAATCTGGTAGTACAAACTTCTCACTTTGTTGTTGCTCCTCATTTACCAAAGCAACGAGAAAAAAGTCACAGTCTGTGTTTGTTTGCATTATGGCCCTCAGTACCAGGGAGAAAAATGGTGAACCAAAATTATGCCTATTCTTTTTTTAATAAAAGGCTGTACTTGTAGAAACCCCCCTGTTTTTTAATTAAAAAATACATATCTTATGGCTGTAGCAAAATCATCATTTTGTCTCAAGACCTGTTGCAGAACCTAAACTTATTTGTAATATTAAAACAGTTGTGTACCAATGGCTTTTCTGCATTTACATTTTCTGCTGATGCCAAGCAAAACTCTTGTTTCTATCCCAAAGCTCAATTCTGTTTGAAACTCATATAAGCTATATCAGTGGGGGGAAAAATAGTCTCTTGGTGTTAATGTGAAAGTTTAAAATGCGTCACAGAAAACAGCGCTCCCTTTCCTCTAGAATTATTCTTCCCTACCCGATGCTGCTGCTTCCTTTTCTTGAGTGCAGTGTGTCCATTAACACATGTGTAGTTGTTTTACAGCTTTTGGAATACTTCAGTGTAGAGTCAAAACCAGTCCCAAGTTCTCTGCATTCAAAGCAAAAAGAGCAGTACCTTGCTGGTACCACTGCTAACTCCATTCAGTTTAAACTATTTTTTTTTTCTAATGTTTTGGTGCTTGTTGTGGTTTGACCCCAGGCAGAGGATGAGTGCTGACAGAGCTCCTTCACTCTTCATGAGGAGAGAAAACAGACCAAGCCCTGTGGGCTGGGATAAAGACAGTTTACCAATGAGCACTTTTGAGAGGGGAACAGTAAGATGCACCCCATGACAACACAAACCACCAACTCATGAGAAGCTAGCAGGGACCACGGTACTGACACAGGAACCTCCAAGCCCTGCCTCTGTCCCACCAGCCTCTTTTATAGGGGCTCATTGATGTCAAGTGGTGTGGAAGCAGCCCCGGCCAGCTCAGCTCACCTGTGCTGGCAGCTTGCGGGGAGTCAGCTCTGGCCAACTCAGCTCACATGTGCTGGCAGCTTGAGGGGAGTCAGCTCTGGCCTGGCCAGAGCCAGGACAGTGCTGAATTCATTAGTGCTGCTTATGTATAAAGGTTGTTTTAATTTTAAAAAATAAATGGGAAGAGCAAAGAGCTAGCACAAACCTTGAGTTTGCTTTATGTTACATGCATTACTGTTTAGTATTAACATTTTGTGCAAGCTCCATGTTCTGTTGCTTTTTTTTTTCCTCCATTAGTATATTCTGGATAATACTAAATATATTTCACATGTGATATATTTGTAAGTGCAGTTCAGTATTGAAATACATATGTGGATATTCTATTTTACTGTATTTTTTCCTTTCTTTTGGACTAATTTTTAACATAAAAGAAGTTGGCTGCTCTGTTGTCTTCCATATACGTTGGAATGGCTTACATCAAGTCTGTCACTGGTGTTTTATCAGAAACTATGACAGGGACTAGTTATTTTTAGTTGTAAGGAATTACCCCAGTCATGAAGTTGAAATTCTGGTCTTCAGAGATGGATATTCCAAATGTTTTCAGTCCTTGGCATGCTTCTTAGTATTGTCAAGAAAGGGGGATGCTACTGTCAGTAGCAGTAGTTATGTCAAGTGTGTACTTCTTGTGATGAAACTAGGATGAGGACCAAGGTCTGATTTTTAGCACTTACATTCCACTAAGTGTAAATGGATTTGTTTCTGTTGTTGTTACTTCTGTTGCAGATTAGGTGTAGACCTTATTTTACCCACTTGGAGGTTGGAAGTTGCACTCCATTGGAAAGGACTGGCTTGTGCAGAGGGAGTAGGACTTGGTACAGTGGGGAGCATGAAGATAGGAGCCTGTGGCCTCTAACAGAGTCTCATCCTCTCCACCATCTAGAAGTTCTATTGAGAAGAAACCTTGGAGGTTGCAAGACAAGTCCAAGATGTGCAGTTCAGTTGCTCCCAGGCTGTGGTTCTTAACAGACCGTCGCATCAGAGAAGACTACCCTCAGCAGGAGATCCTGAGAGCACTGAAGGCCAAGTGCTGTGAAGAGGAGCTAGATTTCCGAGCCTTGGTGATGGATGAAGTGGTGCTGACCATTGAGGATGGAAATCTTGGTGAGAATGAGCTAAATCTGGGAATGTGCAGAAAGGGTACTTGGAAAAAGATTGTAAAATGGAGCATCTACGCTCTTTAATAATGAATTCCATGTGTGCCAGACTGCCATACATCATCTAAATCACGTGTGTGTGTTCATGATACCATGTTCTTTAGCATTTATAGTGTTAATCCAATATACCTGTGAGCTTTGCTAATTTTCATTAGAATCCTTTTTGTAGGACAAAGAGGAAGGTTGCTTTAGTGTGATGTTTCCAGGATAAGTGCTACAGGACATCTGAATTAAGAAGAAATTAGAGATTTATTTTTGCATAGCTGCTTGGAAGCCTAAGAGTTTAGGGGAACTTTATTCTTCTGTTTGTATTCTGACTCCCAAGATAGCAAACAGATTTGAAATAAACTAAAAGGGCTTTTCAGTGGATAGTACAAATCGTCATGGGGATAGAGGTAATAATAATGTAAAATAAATAAAGCACGCTGCAGTATGGATGTGTAGTTTACCTACATGTCAAAAGAAGAATGGGGCTGAAAAACAAAGTACATGCATCAGAACAATTTGAACTATTACAAGTTACATTGTTTTAAACTAAATTATAGGATCTCCATTCTGTTTTCATGTTAGGTTATTTGCCCCCTCCCCACCCCCCATCGCTCCCCCGGGCTGTTAAAGAGGAAGGGCAAGATATTAAGGAAGGTTTATTAGACACGTTAAGTAATATGATTCTGTAGGTACTAAGCCTGTTTTGAACAAACAATACCTTCACTGTTTAGCTGTGTAATACTTTTTATGTTTTTTTTCCACTAACTTTTAAATTGGATTTCCTGAAGGAAAGAGACTGCAGTGTTGTTTTGTACCTTTACCCTTCCATTTCACCTCCCCATGTATCAATTAAAATGTCACTGGAGATTGAGAGAAAAATGACATTTCTGAAAGTTGCGTTAGAATAATTCTGCATAAGAAGAAAATATAGAAGTACTCTCAGCCCTGAAGGTGCTGCTATGTGATCTGACACCTTCTTTGTTAGTGACGGATCTGTATAGGGCAGAAATCTTAAAACTGACTCTGTGGAAGAACCTTGGTTAGAATTTCATAGAATCACAGAATCTCCTGAGCTGGAAGGGACCCCCAAGGATCATCCAGCCTAACTCCTGGCTCCACACAGGGACAGCCCAGTCAGAGCATATGACTGAGTGCAGCTTCCAGATGTTCCTTGAACATTTGTAACTTATTGTAGCGTGAATCAACCAAGCGTAAAACAGATGCTTGGGAGAACAGGATTTTTAATTCTGGTATTACTAAACTTTTATTTACACTTCTTTTTTTGTCCGAGGTGTCTGTGATTTTTATCTGAGTCTTGAAATTCTCTACGAGGCATTCAAATCAAGGCAACTCCTTGTCAGAAAGTCTCAACATATTATTTCTGTGAGCATGCTGTCCTCTGGATTGTACCTGAAGCCTCTAAGATGTATAATGTGTCCTTCAGAATTTTAGTGTTTCTGGTTTTAGTTTTTTTTTTTTTTTGGCGTTTTCTTCTTTCCTGTCTTCTGTCTGTTTTTGGGCAATTAAATATGGCAAGTATCAATTGTAGGCCTTTCTGCTTTCTTCCATTTAATGTCTCCTAATGCTATATCTATTGCAAGAAAAGATACAGTATATAAGCTTTTAAACTAGTTCTGAGGAATGTGTTGTACAAGAATGAGAAAAATTAAGGAAATCGCTAAAAATTGCAAAAAGAAGGAAAGTATTTGCATACAAAGTGTTAATTCAGACCTGTGTAAATAATTGACCTTTTGAAAAGGAGTGAGAAAAAAACGCTAAAAAATTGCAGATAGAAATTTCCTTATAAATAATATGGATTGGCTAATTACGGTGGGGGTTGGGAGTTCTCTTATATCAAGCAATTCATTCTCCTGGAGAGATATGAAAAACTCTCCCTCTTAACTTTCTGTTTTTCTTTTTCCTAGTGCTTGCTCACATACCTTGGTACAGGTTTCTGCTACAGGGCACAAAGGTTTTGTTTCATTTCCCTTGTCCTCAGCTGGCCTAGGAAAAGGTGTCCTGGAACCAAATCCAGGAGGTGATATAGTCTATATCCCTTCTGTTACCTGCTGTTGTATGAAGGGTCGAGGTTCAGTAAAATTTTATACAGCACAGAGGACTAGATAAAGAGAATATATCTTCAGTGGATAATAACCTGCTTTTATTTCCAGTTCTGCTGTTATTTGTGTTGAAAGCTGAGCAATATGGGGTTCAGACTTCGCAGTAGTACCTGTTTTTGGAGGAAGTAATAGGTTTTCACATACACTTGTAATATTTTTTTTTTTTTTGCTTTAAAACCTAGGCAGTTTCTTAAGTAAATTGTTAAATATTGACTTTACAAAGTCAAGTTGGGTGCTATTTAAAACTTTAAAAATGTGGTATTTCTTTAGATTACATAATCAATGATACTTCTTTGTGGACTTGCTGACTGTTAGGAACATGGCTGAATACTCCAGAGACTAAAAATTCAGAAGAGAACATTAAAAATCTTGAAATAACTTACGTCACAGAGGTGAAGTAGAGCGGAAAAGACACTTTAAACTTAAAAATTTGAGCAGAACAGTGAGATATGTACCAAAATTGAAAGTTTGCCCTTACACCAGTCACACGGTGTACCTTGGCAGTAGAGCATGTTTATGTAAATACCACTGAAGTGAGAGCCAAAGACACATGTGGAAAACTTCTACGATGCTGTGTCAGTGGACCCAGCAGCAGTTCCTTGGGCACTGCTCTGTTGTACTCTAAGTTTCTTAAGAGCTAGATTCTTGAAGCTAAACCACTGTTTAAGAAAGCAAGCCAGATAATATCAGTATGATCTGTAGGATGGAGCAGCCATGTTTCACTTGCCCCTTTAGAGCCTTGCTATTTCTGCTTGCCTTTTATGAGGACTTCATGTCTCTCTTGGCTTGCCTTCTTGCTTTAGCTAAGATAATCTAATTAAAAAAAAATAGTTGACTAATTCTCTGCTTGATTGCAGGATCTATCATTTGTATGAGTTGAGTTGGCTAATCTGTTGGAACAATAACTGCCCAAATAATTAACAATTTTTTGTTGGAATAGCTTGCTGCATCAACCAAATTGTGGTCATACAATTGCTAGCTCTGGTACGTGAGGGCAGGGGAGAATGAGGTTACTCTTCTAGCAAATGGCTTGTATTTATGTTTAGATCTAGATTCAAGGTGTACTTGAAAACAGAGAAATGTTGTTACAGTTGGGATGTTTGACCGTGCATGCCTTTCTCTGAAGCATCTGATACTGCTCTAGGGAAAGCACTGGATTATGAAATTAAATGGCTATTTGCTTTATCTAGCTTGGCAATTTCTATATTAATTTGGTATGTATAGCAGGTAATTCAACAAAACTCTTTGTGATGTTTTGAGACAAACATCTGGAGTCTTAACAGTGAGTTTTGTTAACATGTAATTTTAAACATTTGTCAAAGTTTTCTTGTGCAGTGATAAAACAGACTTGGAGTTTGAAACTAGAAGAATGACAGCTTGTGAGCAGGAGTGTGTGGGGTGTGATGGGGTGGAAGCCTGTAGGTAATCAGCATGGAGTGAGACTTGGAGACAAAGTCCTTAAAAACTTTAACCTTTTTAAATTTTTTTTCCCTTTTCTCTTTTTCTTCCCTTCCCTCCCCCTCTTCTATCCCTTCTCCATTCTTTCCTTTAGTGCCTTGAACTCTTACCTGTAGGGAAATACAATTCAAGAGCTCTTTATTGGTGAAGAGCATGTTAGGGAAATGATGTCTTTCCTTTGTTAAAATTGTATAGAAGATGACCTTAATTAAAATTATTTGCTATCAAAATACTAGAAGTTGGAGACCATTGAGTCAGCAATTTAGAATTCCCTTATTCTTTTTTTTTTTAATTTCTGTATTTGTGATACTGTCCTGTGAAGGAAAATAATTTTAAGAAAAGTTACTTTCGGGAACTTTAAACTGTTGAAGCTGCTGGAGTGAGCAGAATCTTGGTGTCCTAAAGTATAGAACAAAGTGTGAACTTTACTTAAACTCTCAAAGGAAAAGCCAAGAAAGTCTTAAAAGCAAGTGATTGCTGTAGGTGAGGAACAAAAGGGACATAATAGTCAATAGTCACCTGTTCCCAAACAGTAATAATACATTGTGCATGGTCAGCTGGCTTTTCTTGGGTCAGATGGATGACATTTGGGAACTATCTCTTGACTTTTTTTTTTTTTTCTCTGCAGAGAAAGTATTTAGAAGATGCCTTTAACTTGGTGAAGGTTGCTGGTGTGCTGGTTAAGGCATCTGGTTTCTTGTGTGGGCCTGAAATTTGCAGTATTAGTCACTCCTTCGTTTAAGACTTCAATTTTGCAAAATCTGATTTTACTTCATATGATCTGTCCTTCCTTTCTAATTTGGTCTGAAGTAGTCACAGCTATTGTGATCTTCTGCTTATTACACCCCCATCACTCTGGCTTAGATAGCATTGGAAATAAACATGGATTAGTCAGGGTAGTTGAAAGATATCTATGAGGTATAGAAAGCAGATGAAAAAAGGGGTAAGGATGGATAACAAAATTCTGTGCTTTCAGTGTAATGGTAAGAATAGCACTCCATCAGCTAAACCCATGACAAGAGAGGGCTTTTGCATCTACTGAATGATTGCTATCTCAGAATAGCATTATCTCAGCTCTTAATATTTTTGAATGATCTTTAAGTCACATAAAGACTGTCTTCTATCACACAGTAGGGAACATCATCATCTCCTCTTCCTGCTGACTGTTTCAGTAGTCCCCTGGCACTTGTTAGTCCAGCAGTGCACTTTAAGAGCTTTTGCTGTGATGTGCAGCAACGGCTCTGGGAGTGATGGAGCAGAGGCAAGTGGCCTTGGCAAGGTGCCTTGTTGAGCACTGCAGAGTTGGCCTCTTTCCTGCAGCTCGAAGCAGCCAGAGCAGCCATTGCATCATCCGCAGAGTTGGGAAATTGTTTTGAAACTCAGTGGTGAGAGGTGGAAGAGAAACTTTGCTGTTTGCAAAGGATTGGAAGGTGGTTAGACAGGAAGTGGAATGTTTGAAGTGCTGGGCTCACCACTTGAAACCCTCTGATGTTCTTTCCCTATGGTAACATGCAAGTAATCAGTTTCATCAACTTGAGTGAGCTGTAAGTATTACTAGTAGGCAACTAGGGACTATAGAGAGGGGATTCTGGAATGCTAGCTGCTGTGGAGAGGTGGGGTGACTATGTGACCACCCCAACACTAGATACCTCAAACACAACTTTATTAGAAAAAAACCAATTCAAACATTTGCTTTATTATCATAGATAAATATTTTAGTAACAGTGCATTTCAACAGCTGCCACAGACTGTAGGCAGAATTGTTTTCTTTCAGAACTGTGACACCAAACAGACCTTTCTTATACTGCTTATAGGAAATAAGATTCATACTCTGTGACCCTGTGTGTTCTTGCAGTGTTCTTCTTTGCTGTCAGGTACTTCTACTATTACATGAACAATCAACTGTTATCTCAATCTGATGCTAAATAATAAAGGCTTAGAATTAGATCTTCTCAAAATCATTCTCTTTCTTTAGTAAACGTCAGTATATCATTGGTTGTAGAGATGTGTTCATTCCAAAGCTGCCTTTGCAGGCTAGAGAGGTAGGAATGCATGTGTGCCTCTGGAAATACAGATATATTTTATTATGGTTATTTTGTAGGGCTAGGTTAAGGGTGTAAGTTCTTACTATGCATGTGTTCTAGAACAGCCAGGAAAATTGGACTTGTAAGGCACATCATCTTGAACACACAAGCATCTCATCATATCTGAAAATGCCCAAAAACATTACTGAATTTTTAATTTGTTGTAAGAATTCTCAAGAATAGCTGCCTGTGGAAAATCAATGTAAAAAAACCAAAACCACGATGAAGGAGGTGTTTTCCTATATCACAGTTAAGAAAATGAAGTTAGCCTAACATTTCTTCAGCTGGCTGGATGTTCCTGTGTCACTTTTCCAACAGTCCCTGTTCCAGTGCAGTTTCACCTAAGCAGGTTGTGCTGGCACAGTTGTTGCATTGTGAACTGGTGTAGTTTTAAACCAAATCAGCATGTCTGTGTCCGAGGGTTTTTTTTAATGCTGCATCACTCATCTGAGGCTGGTAACAATGTGACTGCACTAGCTGTGGTGTGCTGCAGCACTTAAATCTGGAGTGCAAAGTGTCTGTATCGCAGTGTGGGAGATTAGGAAGTACCACAAGTATTGATGTGAAAAGCTTGGGAAACTCAGAGTTATGTTTGCTTTACTGGATTTGTGATCAGAGAAGTACTGTCACCTCTTCTTCAAGTAACAATAGTAGCTTTACTTTTCTACACCTTTTCTCCAAGTCTAGTTGTTACCCATTTGTGAATGATGACTGATCCTCAGTGACTGTAAATAGGAAAGAAACTGGTAGCACTGAACTGGGTTCAGTGTTGACATGGGTCTTCCAGTATGCAGATCTGTGTTTTACCTGTTACGAACTTCTAGAAGTGCCAGCAGCTGTGGACAAGTCTTTTTATTTTCTAATTCTTAATGAATTTTGTCTATAATATAAGTACTACACTTTCCTATCTGCCAAAACCAAACCAAAGGAACAACAAAAAAGTCACTAATGAAACTATCACACTTTTTTTTCTATTGCCTTGTATTTTAAATAATTAAGATTTATAATGTCACAATAACCTGTGCTTGTGACCTTTTAATGATTGCTCTTTCAGTGGAATGGTTTACATGATTTTTACAGCTGTTTAAAAGACCAGTCCAATTTGGGATTAAAAGTGTGAGATACAGTTTTAAAATTTGTTTAGCAGAATGTGTTATATGTGCTCTTGACCATATGATGAGAACACCTGAGAACAAATTTATTTTGCTCATGTTGGCACAGGAATCCTGATAGAATTGCTTGAATCATGGACGTAACTGCTTTAACTAGTAGAAGGCATTTCCTATCACACAAAAGGTTTTCTTGCTCTATGCTTCCAAATAGTGCAGGTATTGAACAGGGACTGAACTTTTTGAGCTTGTTACTTACACTGACATATCTTTAGAGTAATATGTGGATTTTAATTTTTTTTTCCTTTCTTGCAAGGATATGCTTCCGTTATGGTTGCCTTTTTTTTTTTTTTTTCTTTTTTGTTCAGTGTAATTGTACCAGAGAAGAGTTTGGCTTCCAGAACATAGGAATATATTCCTAGGTTAAAAGAGGGGAGAGGAATTTCTCCCCTCTAAGCTCCGTTCTAAGCTAAAGTAAAACAAAAAATAAAACCCGATGGAGTATGTAATCTGTATGCTTAACATGACAGTTGTCTGTTTCAGACACAGAATGTTGCATGATATAGGTAGAAATATTGGAAAATTGAACGTAGTCAGTTGTAGTGGAAGAATTCATACTAGAAGAGACAACTAGTGATCTGATCCATTTTGGCAAGGGGTCAGGGAGAAAGGCTAAATATGCCAGAGNCTTCTGATATCAACATGAAGTGTAGGACCTTCTGTTCCTGGACAAGGAGCACAGAGGGTGAGTCTTAGTTCTGTGGCCAGGCAGGATGGCATGCTTTGAGTTGGGGAGGTGAGGTTTGTTTTTTTTTTTTTAACTTTATATGGAACAGGAAGGGAGAACTGGTGAACTGGCTGAACCTGCCATAGTAGAAGCAGTCAGTTGTTATGATCTTGAAATTATTTTTTGGGATTTCCAGGGTTTCCTCCACCAACCACATGTATATGTTAGCTGGCTGTTCTAGAATGCAGAGTCATCCAAATTGCACATCTTCATGTTGTTCAGGAATGGCTTTCATTCCTATGTCATGNAACCTTTGTGTTTCCTTTAGTTATTCAGAATATAAATCTTGATTGTTTGAGAAGTAGTTTATTCCTAAACTACTATTTCTATTCCTAGAGATAAGTATTGCATGTAGCTGTTTGGTCACAATACAAATGTGATTCTCATTACAGGTCTTTGTGATACACCTGTTGTCACAATGCTGGGCATCCCCAGCCACTGGGAAGGCATAAGAGGGTTCAATCTAGCTCAAGTCTGTTGCTCTCTTTGAAGTTCTTCCAGATAATTGATCGGCTGTTGTACTCTAGGTTGTGCTGAGCCCTGTATATGCTCCCCCATGCTGGTCTGGTTATCTCAGGATGATGTTGACATTCTTGCTGCTCTTCTGGACAAGCATTTACACAACCAGTTGATACACTCAGTAGATAGTGTATCAGCTACTGCTCAACTGCTAGAGCCAGTCCCCTTTTCCGTAGATAACACCTTGCATCAGGTCAGCTTTCTTTGCCTCAGGTGTGGCCAGTCATTTCCCACGTTCTTTTCAGAGCTTCATGAGCACACAATCCTTGCCCATATCCACTGAGTCACCTCAGATTTTGCTGATTGATCATGTGGAAAGAAGAGCTGTCATTGTGTAACTCTGGAGTCCAGGGTATTTGCCTGGATGTAAGAGATTTCCCTTACAATTTATGGCCTAGGTGGAAGTAGTGTAATGGAGTACAAGATTATTTCTTTTCAGCTTCATGCCTGGACCTTAGAGATCTCATATTTTCGTCTTTTATTGTTAGGTATTTGCTTTATATAACACAGAACAGAGCAAGACCAACTGATGAAGACTAGCCTAATGACTGCATCAATATTTGGATTCCATGTCTGAGTAACTTGCTCTTTTTTTACCTCAGTGTTCAAGGAATCCCTATCACCACCAAATGCTTACTGTGGAAAGTGCCAAAATCTCTTTGTGAACCTAGTGTGAAAAGTCAAGCTGCTGCTTCCAGGTTTCTTTTAATGCTGCAAATAGTACTGTGTAGATCTTGAATTAATAAATTGATTCTTTTGCTTTCCCCCATCCCCAATTAAAATTACTGACTTCATTTTTTCAATTAGCTCTCAAAGCTGCTTAGACCACCAAATTGTGAATCAGCTGAGGATTTAATTTATGGTAGAAACACTATTTAAATAGATTAGAAGGAATGAAATTTGGCACTCAAGGGAACCATGGCCTTTAGTGTTTTTGTTAGTTTAGTTGTGCTATTTTGGGAGCATTTGTTCAAACAGTATTTTACAAAGTGACAGTGCCATGCATCACAATGAAACATAAATACATATATTGGTTTAGGTCAGACTTTTCTGTACTCTCAGTAGTAGATAGTTTTTTGGACATTGAAATAGCACATTTTTTTTCAGTTGTATAACTGTTTTACTCAGCAGTCCCCATTTAATCTGAAAATTTTAGGGCTTTTTGAAAACACATATAAAAACTCAGTAATATTCTTGTAAGTATGAGTGCAATGATTTGCCCTGTGTACCAGTGCAGAAACAATATATGGGAAAGATAAGAGGTTTGTCTAAGGCATTGCATTAAGTCGACGATTTATTTATGCCTGTGACTAGATTGCTTGCTGCTTGGTTCCATGTACCAAGACCAGCACTTCTAACATAATTTACTTGTTATATGCTTTGACATCTGAATGTGTGACCTAACTGCTGAAATTTCTGATGAACTGACATTATGTTTGCTTCCTCTGGAAGTCAGGATTTATTTAAAAGTATAATTTCAGACACTCAAGGTGGTAAATGGATGAGATGTCCTAATCTGTAATGCCTTATTTCCTGCTTTCCAGTAAGAAGGGCCAAAGAAAAACATGGTTTCATCTGATGGCCAGGCAGGTGGCACTAATGAAAAAAATGGTATTTCACTTAGTTTCGGCGAGGAAGTCGTGGGTTTCAGTAGTGATCCTGTTCTTAAGTGACATACTGTATATGGTGAAATGTTGTATGAGGTGTTTTTGACATTGGTGATTGGTTTTATATCATCCATCATGTTTACAGTGGGTCAGAACTTTCCATTACAAACTAGGTCTTCCATATTAATATGCCCCTTCCCCCCCTTAAGTCTTAAATGTCTTTTTCAAGGAGTTTTGGAATTTTCTGCAAAGTGATTCAGTGAAAAGGCGGCAGTTTAAGGAAAAAAAAGAGTATGTTTTTCTGTTTTCCCCTGAGTTTTTAAGTAATTTTTTTTAATAACTAGCTTGGAAAAGGAACTTAGTTTGGTTGAAGTGGCTTTGGCTTTTATGCCTGTGAAAGTAGACATGAACTTGTCCCAAATTAATATAATTTAAAAAAAAAGGGCTGTTAAACATCTTGAAAGCTTACTTAAGCTTCACAGCTAAAACATTTAGAACCTACACCTGTACTGCAAAAAAAGGACTTCAGGTGTTGTGGCCTTGTCTGCTGTGGGATGGGCTACACTTTGGTCTGAGCACACAATTTAAAATGGAGAATTTCTTTTGTGTTGGTTTTACCTTCCCTCACAGACACAGACCCAAATGGAGTAAATTGCTCCATGCAAATGTAGCAGGGACAAGAAGAGTGAAATTGGTTTGGAATTGGAGACTGTGGTGTCATCAGTGTGGAAAAATCTGGTGTGGAGTCAGTGTGATTTGCAAACATGCTGGAACACGAAATGGTAACATGTGAAGTGATTGCGGTTAGGCTGTTTCCAGATAAGAAATGGCTTCCCTCGAGGAAAATTAGAGCTGGAAAACAGTGGGAACATAGGATGTGTGTTGAAACTTCCTTGGGAAGAGAGGCAAATGGGGAGCTTCTAATGGAATTAACTTTGGAGGCAAGGCAGGAAACTGGTTAGAGTGGGATTCAAAATTGCAGGCAGAGAAGCTACTTGACAGTAGAAGTCTGTAATTTGGAATTTAACTGGAAAAATAAGGTGAATATAATTAAAGTGGGACAGAAAGTAAGAGGAAGCTCGGGTTTTACATCTAGGGTGATGAATCCTGTGGGGGGTGAGTGAGGAGTGAAAAATTGGGGCAAAGCACCCTTCATGCCATAGTTACTGACTTCCAGTGCCTGGAGTGGAATCAAACCTTCCAGAGTTGCTCTCTCCTGCAGAGAAACATTGCTCTGCCAGTTAGTTACATAAATATTTGCTGAGAGTGGAGTCCATTCAGTTTAAGTGCTGGTCCACATAGAAACTGCTGACCCAGTGCTGCTGACTCAGCCGCCAGCCCAAATGTCAAAGGTGTGAATGGTAGATGAAACAGTGCTAAGCCTTATGTGCTATTCCACCAGCATCATGTATGTGTTAGTTACATTTTACTTAGTGTTGAAGTTTGCTTTTGGTTAATTGCAGATTTAAAGATGAAATTATGAGTTGCAACAGCAAAACCAGAAAAAAAAAATCAGACATTATCAGAAAAATCTGCATTTTTTATGCCTTTGTTGTGTATTTGTATTCAGATACTGCATTTTAAATTACTTGATCACATTCTACTTTTTGTTCAGCATTCTTAAAGTACAGGGTGTTCTGCTCTTTTCTGGAAAGGTAAGTGGCAGCATAGAGAAGGAGAGGACAATTCGTAGGATGCTTTCATGTGGTTACAGGAATTTGTGACAATTGAAGAACAACATTGCCGGAAGAAGAATGTTAGTCTGGCCATTTAAATTAGACTGCATAGAAATTTCCTTTTATTGCATGCTTTTGCATTTTCTGACTACCCAAACTTTGAATATTAGAATCAACTTTGTGAAAGTGCTGAATGCTTGCATCCACAAATAAGATCAATTGGAGCCGCATCAGCAACTGAGAAAACATGGTCTCCCACATGCGGCATTTAGAATTCCTTCTTCAACACTTATCTTTGGGTTTCCCTTCCCCATACAGGAAATCAGAGGAATGCTCACTGGTTTCCTGTGGTGTTGGCAAAACAAATTAAGATTGTGAAGCACTTCAATGTTCCTGTGATAAGTAAAATGAATAACAAGAAGTTAATAATAGCATGTTTTCAAGCAAGGATTTCAGTACACCGATCCATGAACTACACACTGAACAACATAAAAAAATACAGTGCTAAGTAGCTGCTTGTTAAGTGATTGCTGTACCTCCTGTGCACGTTAGATAAATGCTGTGGGGGAAAATAATGGTTTGTTCTTGTAATTGAAGATGGTATGTGGGTGGGGTAGCAGATCAATGTTACAGACATATCCTTAGTTGTGGCTTTTTCTAACCTTTACGTTCTTGACGTTGTGGTTTCAGTAGTTTTCCTTTAATGTAGCTTTTTAATGTAATACTGAATGCACACATTCTTTGTAAATAATATATGTCCATTTACCTAGGGGCTGTGCTGGATGATGCATAAACTGTTAACTAGCCAGGCTTTGGAAAATGTAAATGCAGTGATACCAATTACTGGGGTAACACAGTGATCTGTCTTTGAATAGTAGCCCATGGATATATTTACGTTCCAGATACACATGTATCCTGTCAGTGAGACAGAGGAATGATTTAACCTGTGTAAATACCTGGAGAAGCTGCCCATGTGCCTTGTTTTCCCTTGTGCTTGTTTCATAAATATGTAAATCGATGGGTCCCTGTTGTTAATTGTACTTCTCAACTGCTTTGGAAAATGGCTTATACCATTCCTGGAATTCTTTTTGTTTGAGTTCTTTTGACAGCACTGCCCTCAGTGTTTATATTTTATGTTTTATGAGGTGCCTTGCAGACCTTAACCTTTTGTGGTTAAGAACTTCATATATTTACATATATATAAACATATATATAAACACATATATATATATATAAAATACATTACTTCTGATATCAACATGAAGTGTAGGACCTTCTGTTCCTGGACAAGGAGCACAGAGGGTGAGTCTTAGTTCTGTGGCCAGGCAGGATGGCATGCTTTGAGTTGGGGAGGTGAGGTTTGTTTTTTTTTTTTTAACTTTATATGGAACAGGAAGGGAGAACTGGTGAACTGGCTGAACCTGCCATAGTAGAAGCAGTCAGTTGTTATGATCTTGAAATTATTTTTTGGGATTTCCAGGGTTTCCTCCACCAACCACATGTATATGTTAGCTGGCTGTTCTAGAATGCAGAGTCATCCAAATTGCACATCTTCATGTTGTTCAGGAATGGCTTTCATTCCTATGTCATGCCTTTTCCTTTTTTAACAAAGGCTATTTATTAGTAGTAAGAGACTATATTGAGTTCTCCTGATAGTGTTACTATGTGTCCCTGTTTCTCTGACTCAGATGATCTTTGTTAATATCCTGGAAACTAAGATTAGAGGTTTGGCTCTCCTTTGCCTGGGTTGCAATCCATCTCTGCTTATTCCCACAGAGACAGTTTTGGTAGTTGTACCTTAATTTTTTTTTTAAATGTTTGGAGTATCTCTTACTTGTTCCATAAAACTAGCTTCAAACTTGTATCAGGACCTAAAGGGACCTTTTGTGTCCTTGACAGCTTTCTTTGAAGGACTGTATTGCTGGTGACTGCTTCTGCCAGGAGGATGGAGTAGTGGTGACCAAAACCTGTTTTCAGCTATTTGTTTATAGCTTGACAATAAAAGCTTCACAACTTTTTTTCACACTTTTGTTACTCTACTTTCAGATGGGGTTTGCCTATACCTTGTACTGAATTTCTTAAAGCTCTTTCTGTTCAATGTAGTCAAGGAATTGGGCTCTGGATTCCCTTGCAACTGCCAGACCTCTAGAGATGCTTTTTACTTTCAGTACAAAGAACTTCTGCTTAATGACTGCAAAAATTTGTCAGATGATCTTGATTGTGCAAAAGAGAGAAAGGATGTTTCCCATTGAAGCCACAAATCTAGTTTGAGCTGTGAAAGAGTGCATTGTGGACTACTGCTGTGGCCACATAGAAGTCTGGGCATAACAGAATGCCCCAGAGAACTGCGGAGTGATACAGATCGGAAGTTACCTTCTGAAAGCCATCTGGACCAGCCTTCTGCTGAAAGCAGGGCCGGCATGAAAGCTAAAATCAGCTCTGAAGTTAAATTGGATTGAATGGGCATATCCAGTGGGGGTGTTTTATCTCCAAGGATGAAGCATCCATAACCTCTCAGGGCAATCTGTCACAAAGTTTGCCCACCCTCACGGAGGGCAAGTACATGGTCACAACTGTGCTTGCAAGCTGTATCTGTTACTAGACTCTTGAAGCTGCACGTATGTGATCTGCTCCTTTGCAAGGAGCACAAACCCTGCTCACTTTTACAGCATCTCTCTGTTCACTTTAGCACTCCAGGCACATGAACTATCCAGCTGCTGATGAGGAGAGGTTACAGGTAGAAGTCACTGCGTATGTATAGGCAGAAAGATAGAGAAGAGGTTGATAATGACTGGAAGTTTTTGAGATGTGGATGTTCACACCCTGCTTCCTTTTGTTTTTCTGTCAATCTTCCCAGGATCATTCTGGCCTAAGACTGAAATGGTTCTTTGTGCACTCCTGCTTACATGCTTGGGACTAAAGGTGAGGCAGGATTCTGAAAGTGCATGCCCTTCATGGATGCTTTGAGGCGAGTAAGGTCTGTGGCTGCAGGCAAAAGGGATGCCGTATGTGTAAACTGCATGCCTTAATGCTTGTACTTGTTTGTCATGCTTGAATAAAGCTGGCAGCTGAGCCTTTAAAGCAATTTTGCTGCAAAGTTTTCTTACCTGGCAGAGTGGGAGCCACTGCAGAATGTATTATTTATGTAGAACAGAATAGCAAGAGGCAGAAAGAGAAAGAGGTCTGATAGACATGTTTTTAAAAGTTTGGAAGCTGGGCTAGTGTAGTGACCGTGGAGTTGTAGGTAGAAAGTAAAATCTCACTGTAGACAATTCTGCAGTCTCAAAACAACACTATCTTGACAATTTAAGATGTTCAGATCATGGCTGTTGTTGCTATGATCCAACCTCTTCCAGTTGACACCTGGGTTAGTGGGACCACACAGTGAGCTAGCTGGTTCAGCTTGAGATACCTGCAAAAACTGGATTCCGCAGGAGACCAGAGTATTTTCCAGATGGTGTAGGAAGTTTGCCTGCTCCCCAGTCGGTATGATGACCACTAGTGCAATCGCTGGGGAGAGGGTGGTACTGGGTGCCACTGTAGGATTGCACAGGGCTGGAGAGTAAATCTGTCAGGAACAGTGCGACTTCAGTTGTTTTAGAATCACAACCATATGTAAGTGTTCTGGTCAACAAAGGGGTCCTCATTTCTTGCCCTTTCTTGCTTGGGTCTTCTGAGGTGCACAGCATGCAGTTAAACCTCTTCCTCTAAGAATATTTAATCTTTCAAAGTTTCTAGAGGTGGAGGAGTGAATGTAGATTACAATTCTGTTACTGAGAATGGATTGAGAGTGGCATTTGATAATGAGATTTCTATGACTGTGTTCACGTAAACTGGAAAAACTTGAAGGAAAATGTAGTCTGAAAATATTGAAGAACATTCCTAGAGGAATATATGGAAGAGTAAGATAACTAAGGAGACTTGTCATACCTGATGCTGGTAAAAAAGCTTCTGTTTCCCATCTCTGCCACTGATTTGTTTGGGATTATTCAGTAGCCCCTAAGTCCTTTTGTTTGTTTGTAAATTGGGCAGATCCAGAGGAGACAAGACAAGGAGAGCTTTAGAGCTTGTAGTGCAGAATAAATGCTTGTAAAGATATTTATCAGTTTATAGGCATTGGTAAACTCAGGACTAGGCTTACAGCCCAGAGATAGCTCAATTCCTAAATGTGTTGCCTTCAAAGTTCAAAACAAGCTGACAGTGGGGGATGTCCCTTCTGCTTGCTTTAGTCTGCTGTCTGTGAGTACAATACTACCACTGCATGATTGTTTTATTTGACTGGTCTGTTTGGAGGGACTGTATACCTGTGTAATTTGAGGAACATTTTCTTTTGAGAAGATAAGTTACAGATTGTTTGAAGTGTCTTGAAGTTGTTTTTAAATGGCAAATGTAACAAACCAGATGTAGAAATTGCTCTGGGATTTAAAAAGAAGTGTTATTGATTTGGTATTAATTCAGAGTAAATGCCTTATTTGATTGACTTTATGGCTACATGGACATTGGTGCTAGAGATTGAGTGTGAGTATTAGGAGCAGAACAGGACCACCTGTTCTGAGTGCCAGTGCAAACTCAGGTACTGCAACTCTGCATCTACAGTATTAAGTGAAAAACACCATAAAATGCATCTTAACATACATTCAGACCATTGCTGAAAGAAATGGTCTTGCTTTTCCCACACACATTAGACTGCAAGGGAAGCAATAGGAACACTTAATGATTTGATGACAGCTTGATTAGCTGGATTAGCTGAGTTATCAAATGTTAGATGAACTGAGTTAGTTATCAAACATAAAAATAATAAAAACCATAAAAATTATAAAAATAATCTACCTCTTCCCACCTCAGAGCAGCAAGCTGATCTGACTTCCTCTATGAGGCACTAGGTCTGGTGCAAGGTGAGAATTAGGAGTGGGGGGGGGAGTACAAGGGATGAGAGAACTTTTTTTGCTGTAGCATGCAGTTGAACCACATTAAAAAGAATATGAAACTGCGTATTTTATTTGCCCAGTTTCCTGGAGTCTTACCTGTGGTTTCTGAAGTCTGCCTGCCTAAAAAGGTTTCCATGTTAACTTTAGGGTAGACCAACACCTTATAGCATGTTCTAGACGTTCATGGAGAAAATGCATTAACCTCTTCCCCTGCCCCTCCCAATTCATTGTCATTTCTTACTGGTTTTGAGCAGGTGAGGATACTGAAGTTACAGCACAGCATTTCTACTCCAATGGTCTACAGAGTCAGACTTTGAGTTTGTTAGCACTGAGACTGTCTTGCTGTTACTGGTGCACAAGTTTTTTCTGATTGTCAGTGCTGCTGTTCACAGTGTTACTGTCAAACTTGGGAATTGTCATCATGCATCTGAAAGGCATTCCTTGTTTTAGTAAAAGTCTTAATGTATTAAAAGAATGACCCAAGCCTTTTCTCCCAGCAAGCTTTTGAGCTTAAAATTTGGAATTACTTAGCAGCCTTTAGCACTGTTGATCGTTGAGGACAAGAACAGTAGAAGTGGATAAAGAAAATAGAAGAAGTGCTGTATTAGAATATCTTTTAAATTATTTTAGAGAGCTTCCTTTCAGAGAGTGTTGCTTTTTCCCTATTACTTTTTTGTATTTTTGATTTGTTGTTCTCTTCTTCTGGTCAAGAACTTCTTCCTTCCATTTAAGAAAGAAGCTTGTAACTAAAAAGCCTTACTTACTGTGCTTACCTGAATGTTTTTGCTTCTGTGCTTTCCTGTGGATTCAGGTCATCATGTAGGTATGCAAATACTTACACAGGTGAAGTGGAGAGGCTTTGTGGGACTTAGAAGCAGGAGCTGCAGTAGGAAAACAGCAGGACTGTTTGTTTCTGTGTCAGTGTTGACTTGTGTTTATAGTGTTTGTGTCCGGGTGTGGTGGTTTGTCATGTGTTTAAATTGACTGAATTTACATGGCCAAAAGAGCAGTCTGTCTTAATCCTCACCTCTCCTTGTCAGTGCACTGTGAGATCTGATTAAGTGAGGTCTTACCTCACTAAAATCTTGGATAGGTAACTGAGTGCAAAAAAACCCTCAAGGGTGATCTGCAAATTTATTTGTCAGACCAGACTCACTCAGAGGATGAGAGAAGTGCAAGAAGTGCAGCAAAGGAGAGTGGAACTACATGGTCAGAACGGGGCGGTGGGACCGAGATCCTCCTGTTACGGTCTTAGGTTTGTTTTTTCAGATACCTTGTGAAACCTCACCCCAAAGTTAGTTTAGATTTTTTTTTTTTTTTTTGCTTATGCTGATTTAATACCTTTCTATTACTCAGAATAGCAGTGTTGTTCTCCCTGTCATCATGCCTGCCTTTTTCAGACTGTTGATACTAACAGCTGCCAAGCTGTGGTAAGGTGAGAACTTAATACTGTGCCGCCCCAGCAACTTGGCTTCCTCTCCTGGACAAAGGAGGGATCCTGGGAACACATTGCTGTGTATGGTAAAAGGCAGGATTGTCCCCCTGTACATCAGCTCTGGCTCAGATCAGTTCACCATGAACTGATAATGAAACCCAGAGTGGTTTTTTTTAGTATCTTTTTTTAATGTGTAAAAGCAAGAAAGTGACTAGAAATAAATTTGAAAGGCAAATAGTGAGTGAGGGCAGAGAAGATGAATCATGATTGTGAGGATGAGTTTTCTCTTAGTAGGAAAAATCATTATATTCATTTAGTAGATGAATTTGATGGGGAATTTAATAGACAAAATACAATGCAGTGATTGCTTGTGCAGTGGCTGTGTGGTGTATGTGTGTGCATGTATTTGTGTAAGAATTGAGGGACACTTGCAACATTCAACTCAAAACCATCTCCCTTGCACTCGGTCATTAACTTGAGCTGTGAGAGACTTTGTTATAATTAAAATAAGCAACTACACCTTATTTTTAATTTCAGTAAATTTAAATATATCTTATCCTGGAAATTTATTCTTTTTAACTTTGTTATGAAGAATATTTAAAATTCTTCAAACTTTGCCTGGGAACAAATAATGAAAGCATATATGATGAGAACTTCAGAAACCCCAAAACTCTCAGTGGGAAAAATAAAAATAAAATTTGTAGGATGTTGTTTAAAATCACATATTTTTCAACATTGTTGTGTTGAATGAATCTTTTGTGCCTTTTTTTTTTTTTACAGTTGTTTTACATCACTGCAGTTAAAATGCATCTTAAAAGTTATCTTACCAAATCATCCATGTTTGTGAATAGGGCTAAAATACTGTATGTTTCTTTCTGGTTTGAATGTCTTTTAAGTAGGATCTGAAAATGGTAGGGTGGTTTTTTTTTTGTTGTTGTTGTTTTTTGTTGTTGTTTTGTTAGTGACATTAGATTTCTTAGTTGTCTGAGTGTTTATGTGCATATAATAATTGTAGCTAAAGCTTTAACATGATTTTCAGTATAATTTTTGATGTTTATATACCTACCATAAAATCAGCTCTCAGAGCAAGATAGCGGTTTAGAATGTATTTGTGTTTGTAATCACCATTTTAAATCATGTGTACATTTCTGAGAATGGTTCTGTGTTCTCCCCGGGGAAGGGAAGAGTCTTTCCGAGTGAAGGAAGGGACATGAAGTAGAGCTGGTTTAACCGGGGTACTTGCTGGATTTCTATTTGGAGCAGCAGGTTGGAGTGGCCTTCTGTAAATGTTCTCACAGTGCTCGAGTTAAGAATTTGGGAATTGAAGCTGAAGCTTCCTCTCTTTTATTTCTGTTTCAGAATAGAAGGAGGGTAGTACAGTTTGAGAGAGATCTGTTTTATCCCTGCTTTGTTTGAACTGCTGAGCTGTGGAAGTGTATCTTGGTGAGAAAGCCATCATGGTGAAGATTGTGTGGAGAGGGAGGTTGAAGTCATACCGAAGCTATAAGGTTGAATGCCAGAACTTTCTAATTTTGTTTGAAAAACTAGTAAGTAGGATAGGAAAGGAGATTATAAACTTTAAAGACCCAGCACAGATCTGTTGTAGAAATCTGCTTCTGTGTACACTAGAGTAAAAAAAGAACTTGGTAGTACTGGATATCAAAGGGGCTTTTGTGGGACAGTGAAATACTTGAGTAATTGTGACTACTTTGTCTTCAAACTAACTGTGGCTGTCAGATGGTAAGTGATGGAGAGGAGAAAAAGCCTGAGCAACTTCAAAGGGGGCAGTGTAGTTTGGTGTTAATGCATCAGTGGATTTCTAAAAACTCAGTGCATAGCTGCTCTTCAGAGGTTAAGTTCCAGTTTAAATAAAAATGCATTTGAAGTCCTATACTTTACAAAGTATTCCAGTTTGTGAGAATTTATTTTGCTTGGAGTTGTTTTATAAGGTAGATAAGATAGAAATATGAAGTTAAATCAACATATTGCAGCAGGTTTTGAGGTATAGAATAGTATTAATATTAATTTTGATTTTGTTAATTATTCATAAATTCTGCCACTGTCTTGGCAGAATGTATGTTCTAAGTATGCTGGCTTTGAACAATTTTAGAGATGTACTTGTATTTGAGTTTTTTGAAGGAACATCTATCTTGTTATTGACAGTAATCTGTGATTAAAGTTTGGGGTATTTCTCTTCTGAGCTTGTAGTTTACTTTTACATGGCAATTAGGATGAAGCATGTTTAATTCCCTACAAGTAAACTTCAGGTAATTATTAAACACTTCAGAACTTTACATGAATATTATGCAGCGTCTTGTGGATTACAAATACTTGGGGGACAGATGAACCAGAAATAGTAATGCGCTTTTTTGAGAACAGGAAGGAGTCTAGGTTTGAAGAAAAAAACAAAATCAGTAATTTTTGTTAAAACAACTGACAGAAATGATGGAATTTTTCTGCAGATAGCAGGATGTGGAATACTTAGCACACAAGGAAGGGTTTGTATGGTGGAAGGCTATATAGCCCGTTTTTCCCAGCCGAGTAAGTTGAATTCGTTGTAGCCTGCTTGCTGAGTGACTGTTCATTTGGGAAATGTTAGCAACTCCATGGATGGATGAATAAATAAATTGGTATAACGAAATTGAGAGAGCTGAAGCCTTTCAGGATAGCATACAGATATCAGAGGAAAAATCTGCATAATATTTTTGGAAGTTCGCAGTCCCTGCTAGCTTCTGTAGGGAAAATGATGGGAATCACTGTATGCTTACTACTTTTGAAAATTTGATTAAATTTTTTATTTTTTTGAATGCTGCATGCACAATGACCATGTGTTATTCCACTTGTATGCTATACCTGTTAGAAATGTATTCCACATACTGGATCTGTCTGAACACTGAAGCACTTCTTCCCTGCTTTTTTTACTTTTTACTTACATATTTCAGAGGAGCTAGCATTTATTAGGGGGTTTACCCAAGACAAGGACAATCACTGAAGTTTAATTTTTCTGAGAAGTGGTTATTTTTGGCAGATGCAGTCACAGGGGTGAGGATTCTTTTTGTAGCTATCCATGCTCTACAGGAAGTAATTAACTTTGTTGTCACGTCTGGGCACTTCTTATAGCCACACAGTTCTCTGATGAATTCTGTGAAATTTGAGTTGTATAGTGTGTATATATATATGTATATGTGTGTATATATATGCATCTAATATATGAGTTGCATGTCAGTTTGGAAGAGGGAAGGCTTAGTGACTAGAATGGTTTATGTTTCTGGGTTAATGGCAGCACTGAACAGGGAAGTGCTGCAAACCCGCCTTTTGTGCATCATTCCAGCTCTTTTGAACCATTTGGTCAGCATCGTGTCATGAACTTCTTCCATAGGTAGCAAGACAGTTATCAGTTGTCTTCAGACACAGATTGAAAACCTTGGTGTTTTTCATCATGGAAACCTGTGTAGGTTTTTATAATGTACCTATAAAAGTAAACATAAATTTAGTATTTCTCTCTGAGAAATATTAAATAAATACTTCTTCGTTGCTGTTATGTCACTCTCCTTTGGTTTTCTTCCCCTGGCCATAGCTTCTGACATTTCCAACTACTTTAGTCTTTTCATCTATCATAGTCTATAAAATAATACTGATGATTTAAATTGTATAAAAATAAAAGTTTGATATCAGTAATTTGATTTAGTAAAATATTAAATATTTTAAGCATTTTTAGCTTTGCATCATACATATTTCTGCAAGAAGTTGGCTACGATTCTTAGGGCAAGAGGGTGTAGATGAGGATCTGAATTTGAATCCTAAGTACTTCAGATCTTGGTAACTGGTTGTTTTGAATGTTTTCCAAAAATATAGTTTGGAATTAAAATACTATTATAAATTTATTTGATATTAATGAGATTTAAAAATAAAAGCCTTGTATTTGCTATAATGAGAGCTAAAATACAATGGCAGTTATTTTTTATGTCCTTGCAAATCTTTGAGATTTTAGACCCATTTCCTTGAAACTACATTCCTTCTGTTTTGTTTGCATTGTTCAGCTGAAAGTACAGTTGTTCACAATATAAAAGCTGGGCATGAGGTAAGTGCTTTGCAGGAGCTATTCTGCTGATAAACTGATTCTTGGAGATACTTTTGTAGATTATTCAGTGCGGACTGAATAGGATGAGTTTCAAAAATGTCTGGCAGTTTAGGACACAGCTTGGGTGTGAATGAAAATGTTCAGAAGCTGCATGCAGTCTTGAAGTCTTGATCATTTTTAGCCATCCGTAATGCAGAAGTGCTTCTTGGAACTCCTAAAGCACAAGGAAGTAGGATATAACTGGGTAGATGAACCTGTGCTTATGGATTTTAAAGAGTGTGGGGTTGCAGTATAAGAATTTACATGTTCTGGCTGCAGCTGTGACTGACGTGCAGAAGTGTGCTTGGCTTGCAAGCTTTATGAGATGTTGTTACAGAGCCTGTGTTTGGGCACGGAGCATGTCCCAGATGTGTAGTGACATTCAGTGAAGGGATTCTACAGTGATGAGGCTCAAGGTCAAACAGTTTGCCTCGCGTTTTGCTGTAGGGTGGGAACAACCACATAGTCAGCTTAGGAGTCTTAGCTGATGGGCAGCAACTTGATAAGTCAGGGTAAGTAAGTTTTGTTTGTAGTTTTGTACCTTGAGGCATTTCACTTGGAATGTGCACCATCTAACTGTTGAGAGAAGCTTTTTAATTGTGAAATTGTGTCTGAGATAAATCCGTTGTAGAGAAGAAGACAGAAGGTAGTAAAAAAACCAAACCATGAATGAGTGCTGGGAAATAAGAGAATTTTGTGTTTTTTTCCAGTGTATGTGTGTCCATCCTAAAATTGTACTAAATCAGGTTGGTGAGAGGCAGCTGTCATCCTGAGTATCTTGCTTTGTAAATAGGCTCTACCATGTTACCTGCTTACTATCTTGAGAACTTTCTTAAGGTATAGGTCTTCTTATCTGCTAGTAACAGCAGTAGAAGTTTCTGCTTCTTGCTGTTCTTCTGTCTTCATTGGACTTTAATGCTGTGTCCATTTTCTGTGGACACACAGGTTCATGTGACAGCTTCTAATCTGTTTGGGTTAAAATAAGCCCTGTTAGCAGAGACCAACTACTTTGCAGTTTAAGCTCACCTGCTGTTCTTCGTGAATGAAAAGCAGCAGGATAGATTGGGGAATCATGTATTTACCCACTCAGCTCTATCATCCTCTGAGCTGTCTTTGAGGGAAACTCCATTTTTTTTCAGCTTTGAGAGATGTGTAACTGGTCGAGTTTGTTACCAGGTGATTAGTTTGCCTTACAAAAATTCATTTTTACTTTCACCTGAATACAGTGGTGTTGCATAATGTTGAAAATCTATCATATTCCATTGTGGAGAGTTTTGTCTTGTAGAGAAGGAACAAACAAAGCTGGTACCAAGTGAAAGAACAAGTACCGTCCTGTTCAAGTGAAGGATTTACATCTGTTTTCATTGTATGATATTCCAGCTCAGGAGCCTTTATTTCATAGGGCCAAAGAATACTCAAATGTTTTATGATGAACTAAGAAATTGTTTCCCAGGCACTAATAAAATGGTTGTTCTACGTTGGTAAAGTTCATAGTATTAGATGAATGTGAAATCTCCTTTTCCTGGCTCTCGGTATTTGTACTTCAGAGGACTGTGTAGCTGTCTGCAATGGCATGGGCACCCACAGAGAATGACAACAAATGGACCAACTTGGTATTTCTCAAGGTACTTCTGTATGATCTGAACATTTGCCTTCTGCATGTTTGTGAGGGCAGTTCATTGTCAACAGGCAACTGTGAATGTAATTTACTGCTACCATTCTGGGACCAGGATGTTGCTATTACTGCAACAAAATTAATTTTTTGCAACTAATTTGATTACCTTTTAACCACTGTTTAAGTAACATTTCTGTAACATGTTATTTTACTTTCTTCCTCTTTGCATCCATCAATTGGTTCTTTGGAAAAGAAATTAATTGTATGCTTTAATATTTTCTGTGTTACTGCTTTCAGCACATTATAGAGAATAAATATTATTTTATCAGCCCACTCAGCAATAATGACCTGAGTTTTAACTGCTGGCTCTCATATGGAATATTGAATACAAGCTTGTTCCAAAATGGCAGAATCTGGCTCTCATTTTTGCTGTTATAAAGCTGCTTCTGTTTGCAGCACTGTGTTGCTGGGAGACTGCAGCTAATTTTTATGGCGCATGTCAGTAGTAGTGATTCAAATTATACATTTCATTGAGTAGCTCTTCTCTTTGTTTGTAAACTGTCTTCTGTGAGGGGAGAGAAATTTGATTTTTTTTTTTTCTGGGGAGAAAAGTATCCAGACCAGAGAAAATGATTGAGCCTGGAACAAAAGCTCAGATTGTTCTGTTGATAACATCATTGTACTTCCAAAGTCACTGGGAGCAGGAGGAGGGGAGGGATGGTAGCCTTAGCTAAATTTGCACCAGTCTGGTAGTCAAATCTAATGCAGATATTGAGGAGAATTCCAGGAGAGACTGGAATTGAGAAATGCTCAAACTGCTGGTTTTCAGGCTTCATGGTGCAAAACTTAAGCGTGTTGTTTGGCTTTAAGGCAAAGCAAGAAGATAGGCTCTGAACAATTATCAACGAGAAAATTTGGCTCAGAACAAAGATACAGTGGCAGAGATTTTAGGGCTTTGTATAAAATGCAGTTCTTCTAAAAATGATTGTTACACAGCTTGTGCATGTATCAGGATATGCAATTACAGTGGCAAAAAGTGTAATTGGGCGTGCACCTAGATGGGAAAATACACTTGTACGGTGGAATCTGCATAATAAGTTAAACATCGTTTGCTTGCTGAATCTGTGCTCCTTTCCCGATTTAAGGAGGTGGTAGCCCATTTCCTGACATTCATGTCCTGCTTAGATTTTTAGTGCTGTCTTGTTTTTAATCTCCCTTGAAATGCCTCTATAAAATGGGGGGTGTGTGTGTGTGTGTGTGTGTGTGTGTGTGTGTGTGTGTGTGTGTGTGTGTGTGTGTGTGTGTCTGAAGCCTGCTTGCTTAAACACGCAAGTCATGTCAGCTGCAATGCGGCAGTGCTTGGTGCTAATGAGGTGAGCAGCCAGAGCACCCGTCTGCTTATGTTTTCTCATCTCTATGCAATTATGGCAATGGGGATTGGAAAAAAGGGATTTATGTTGGATGTGGCTCTGTTTTGGCCTTTCCACACTGTGGCTCTGTGTCCTCCTGAGGACTGGGCAGCATATTTCTACTTCCATTTTGGGAGTCATGTGGTTGCTTCACTATATTTAAGGCAGGTTCAATACATCCCAGTTGGGAGAAGAAAAGAAAATGGGAGGTACAGAGAGAGGGGGACACCTTTCCATTTCCCTCAGCCTCCATTAATTCAAATGCACCTTGAAATTAGATAGATTGCCTGGCAATGTGTGTCTTCAGGTTGATTAGATGCAAGCTTGTATTTGGAAAGTAATGTATTTGGAATAGAGCTAATCAGATAATGAATTTTGGCTAGACCTGAATTGCTGGCCTTTCATAGGCACAGAAATGCAGATACAGTGATTTCTGAGCTCACCTTGTTTCTCTGTTTTAACCGTTAATTTGCTGACAGCAGTGTGAGCTGTGTATTTCATGCTGGTGAGAAAGTTTTACTTAGAAGAGGAGGGATATACAGATATCATAAGTGAATATCAAAGCCTGCCTGTCCTTTTCCATCCTCAAATGCCATGAGCTTGATGCCTTCCCATCCAAACATTCATGTTCCTGTTCTAGTAGCCTGTATTCTGCTGTTTCTTTTTTAGAGATATAGTCTGTAAAAGTACTGGTCATGATTAAGTAATACATTGGTCTTGGTGTTAAAACTGGCTTACCTTCTGATTCCTGACTTGATGTCAGAGAGCTGCTCTGTAAGCTGATAAAGTAATTTCTGAATATTTAATTTCAACATTCTGATTTATGGTAATTATTTGGGTTAAAAAGGGTCATATCTAATCTCTGCTACTTTGACATTTTAAGGAAAGATGTGCTGGTTTAATGCTCACTGTGATCACATACAGTGCAGTATGTCTTTGCCTGTGTACCTTCTGAAGACCTAGTAGTTGATTGGGATACTTATCTCTTCATTCTTTAGGTCTCAGAGTGAATGGGGAGCTCATTACTGCTTACCCACAAGTGGTGGTTGTGCGTGTACCAACACCCTGGGTTCAGAGTGACAGCGATATCACAGTCCTTCGCCACCTAGAGAAGATGGGCTGCCGATTGATGAATCGTCCTCAAGCCATCCTCAACTGTGTCAACAAGTTCTGGACATTTCAAGAACTTGCTGGTCATGGTGTGCCTCTTCCAGACACTTTTTCATATGGTAAGGGTTTTGGATCAAAAGGATAGCATAGTTCCCTACCGTAAGTTAGGCTTCTGCTGTGCAAAAGCTAGGAAACAAGTTTTGGAAATCCATAGAACTGTGATGTGTTTAATTCCACAGATAAAAGTGTTCAGTATCCAGAATAGGAATCTAGTCACAACACTCAGAATTTGGTTTTGGCTTTGTGGTGCTTGGGAAGAGTGCGTTAACTCAGCTTCCTGCGCAACTAACTGTGGCTGGTACTACTGAACTACTTCTAAAACACTTTTTGAACTCTTTTCCAGATGATCAAAACAACACACAAGAACTTGGAGAAGTAAATGTCATACAAAGATGTAGTGTTTTGTAAAACCCAGAAGTAGATAAAAAATGTAGATAAATTAAAATATCTTCAAATATATATATATATATATATATATTAGTAACTGTGAAAGTACAAAAGGAGCATAGGCAGTTATGTTCAACTTCTCACAGTTGTTTGAGTTTTGTTTCTCACCAGAACAGTTAACTATTGAAGTTTCTTATGCCTACATTCAGGAGTCTGTGGTTCCTGACAGAGTACTAGATTAAAAGAATTGTCTGAGCTACCCTGATGCTATTTCTGTGTTTAATTAGAGTATGTTAAAGAATTCAAGATACCTTTTGGCCTTCCTTTCCTTCTTGGGAAATATCAGTGCTTTCCTCCTGTTTTTGTGGTTGCACCATTAGGCTTTACTTGAGAAAAACACACATGAACATTGAAACAAAAACGTGTTTCCATCAATTACTATGAATTGTAACCGAAAGTGTGTTGGAGAATAAACATACCCTTTCTTTATAGATGTGTGCTCTAGCTCTTTTAAGAAGGGAATAATGTTTTCAGTTTTTTGGAGGAAAGGTGAGACCACAGATGATGGGATCATTGCAGAATATTTCTGTTCATAATTCCCTGCCACTTCTTTCAATGCCTGTGTCTGGAATTTTACAGAAACATAACTTTTTTACCTTTTTTTTTTTTTATACACAAGTATCAACTTATCAGTGAGAATTGGCTTTGCCAAGAAAAACAGGATGTGCTAAATGACTTGTTATTCCATGCCATGCATTAAAATCCATGTCAGGGTAGTGATGACTGCTGCTGGCTTTGTGACCAGTGTCTTGGCTTGACCTTTGCACTTTACTGCATGTGCTGTTAGAAGAGTCTCATATCTCTGCTGACTTTCTCTTCTGTATTTCTTGTACTGTGGTCAGCCTTCTGTGAATTGAACTGAACTCAAATAACCTTGAAGTATCAACCTTAATCATGTGAGTGGTCATTAAAAGCTACTCTCTAAAGTCCTTGCAGGTGCAATGAGAGGAAAAGGTTCAAGTACTACTTTAGAGAATAGGGAGAATGAGATGCAAGAGCATTGGAAAAGGAGGAGGTGGAGTGGCAAGATTGGGGTTGTTGCTGCATTCTGGATTGTGTCTTGTCTTTGTATTCCACCTTGCTTTCCTGATTAGTAGTTTGGGTGGAACTGTTACTGGTGTTATGTCTGTGTTATTTTCCTGCTAGACGTTTGAAAGGGTGTCAGTGATAAAGTAATGGACTGGAAAAAGATGTTAGAATTGGTACTTTCAGATTTGGAAAGTTTGGATTAAAATGTTTGGCTTTGTAATCAAGAAGCCTTTGTCAACTTGTGTCTTCTATTGCAAAGGAAGTAGGAGTTTGTTTCCCACAGATTACAAACACATTCAAATTCTGATCATGCTTCTCTTCACTGATAGATTTTCTTTCATCTTATCCAAGATGAAAGGCTGGGAGGACTGTGTGGTAACTACATCCCCAACTTGACCACACTAGTTTGGTGGCACATAATGTTGTTGTTTTTCTTTTTGCCAGGTGGTCATGAGAATTTTGCCAAAATGATTGATGAGGCAGAAGTGCTGGAGTTCCCTATGGTGGTGAAGAACACGCGGGGTCACCGAGGTGGGTGTGAGGTCAGAGGTTATGGAAAGGAATATTCTGAACAGCACTCCTTAAGCTTGTCTTGTCAAGGGATGATAATTAAGAAGGTCTTCTATTAGGTTTGGACTTCTTTGCAGTACATCTAAATGTTACCATCCTTCAGCTTCTGAATGTTGCGCAGGCTACAACAGTATGACGTACTTTCAGTAGAGCTTAGTCTTGCAGTACAGGGGGGATAGAGTTTCAAAATTATGGTGCATTGGTGAATTCTGTGACAAGTTTGAACTGGAATAATGGAAGGTTTGCCCTGAGGGAAGTTGTGAGAAGCCTACATGGATTTTAGGGATGTTTCTAAATAGACATAAGAAATGCAGTCTTAGTTTATTCAGTCTTAATTTGTCTATAAATAGGATTCTGATTTAAATAAAAGCTCACATACAGTTTGTCAAACTGGATCTCTGTTTTTCAGAAAAGTATCTCTTGACAGTGCTAGTGATAATACAGCAGGTTCGGATTAAATTTTTATTAATGTTTTGGTTTAAGTCTCAAATATGAAACAATAAATCAGTCTTATTTTTAGTTAGTGATCTGCTGAAGGAAACCAGCTTTAAAATAAATTTCAGAGGTTATTTGCACAGCAGGTTGCATTGTTTTAAATTGACTTTATAACCAATTTAATAAATACTAGAAGTAAAAAGAGAATGAAACTGAAGTTTAAGCAGCACCTTAAACAAAAACTCAGCAAAAGACACTGTTTCTTCCTTCCTGCCCGTCAGTTTGTTCCCACTCTGTGCTGCTCTGGCATATCTCTTCTGTTGGCATGTTTCCTTAGCCATGTAGCAAATGGATTCAGGAGCTGATGCTGAATGAATCTGGATGGGTTATTTTTACTTGGGTGAATTACCTTTAGGTAATTACCTTTAGTAATACCCTTAGGTGAATTACCTTTAACTTGCACCAAAGGTTCTGTTGATATAATGGAAGAGTGAGAACAAAAGGTTGGGGCAGAGGGAGATGAGACCTACTTTTGTTGACAGTAATACTGTTTGTATGGTTTTAAAGTGCTTGTGAAGCTATGAAGCCAAGTTGGAGTTTGACTTTGCAGCAAGCTGAATTTGACAACTGTGGAGTATCTGAGACAGTGGATTTCATTTGATACTACCGCTTAAGATCCTATAGAGTTTGCAGATATTGACTTATTTCTGCCTTTTTTTAGACAGACTTCATGTAAATCTTTGTTTACAAGTTTTGCTTTTAAGTACTTTAAATTCTAGGTAGTTCATGTAATTGTATGCACTGTATATATATCCTTTCACATTAAGAGAATTGAGGAAATATTTTCGAAGTAACTGAAGAGCAGCCATTTGCAAATAGTATTTATGAAAACAAAAAAAAGGCAAACATGGTCGTGGGTACTGGCCTATGAATAAGTCATACTCTTCTAGGCCCATTTTCTGTGTAGTTTGCTGCTGCAGCAAATGTGCCAGTCTTACTTTTTGCCAAGGTGCTGCATAATTCCCAAGAACTAGGTAGTTCCCCTCCAAGGCATCATTCTTCCTGTCCCATTTCAAGACTACAGTAAGATTGTGAAGTGCTGGTGGAAGAGCTAAAGTTGGGAAAGGGAGAAAGCAATGCAGGCTTTTGTTTTCTTGTCATGATTTTTAAGCCTATATTAAATATTCTATTAAATATACCTATATTCCGGTACTCTGTGATGAGAAATTCTGTTTCTCAATGTTCTGTGTTATGGAGTCTTTATATCATGACGAAACAGAGGCTGTTCCAGTTAGGCTTCGGAATGCTTGGCAGAATTCTTTACACGTTATTTCTCCTAGTTTTGCTACTGCTGCATTTCTGTTCCCTAAGTTAAGATATGCAGTTTATTGATTGGTTTTTGTACTCTGTTAACAGTGTAGCATAATTGAGTGACAATTCTGCTACAAAAAAATTTAATAATAATTGTGCAGCCTTATTGCAAAACATAAGTCTAAAGCCCCTAAGAAAGGGGAAGAGCAGTTGGGCAATGTAGTTGAAGATGGAAAAAGATGCCGTCTTGTGAGACTAGGAATGAGATGGAAAGCAGTAGTGTTTCAGAAGTGACTTTCATCAGTCAGTAAAATTGGAAAAGAACAAAGAGGTCTTTGGTGTGCTCTACAAGTGAAAAGGAATTAAATGATATATTTAAACCAAATAAGTCCTTCAGAGTTTGCTTGCAGAAAAGCTAGCGATTTCTACTGAGTTTTTGCAAAGCTATATAGCACGTTCCATTTATTTTTATGTGTTGTAGTCTTCTGCTAAGTTATCTCAGATACTGTGGACTCTAGTGTTTTCCTCTGAACCTAGTTGTTCCACTGCAGAGCCTAATTCTGGAGTTGTGAGCTCTTGTATATGGTGGGAAGAGTAGCTCTCAGCAACTTTCCCAACAGAGGAGCGTTTGGTTCTAGAGTGGCACACTAGCAGCTTCAGAGTTCTTTGCTTCCCACCATTTAATTAACAGTTTCATGTCACTGGTTACTCTGTCAAGACTGTAGGCAGTGGGTCCAGTCCTCTTGGATTAACAGAACTAACTGTGGTATTAATTAAATGTCTGATGCTCTTTTTGGTTTTTTGGGTTGTTTTTTTAAAATTTTTTTAATTTTTATTTGCTTCTCAACTCTGTCAGTACTTGAACACTTAAAAGAACTGAAGTAGTGGAACACTGATGCCTACAGACAAGTTTGCAGATGGGTATAAACTACAGATGGGGGCCTGTGAGAGCTGGGCCATGCTGGCTGGAGGTTGTACTTTTACATGCTGAATCACTGCTGCAGCTCAAATCAGTAGCTTCTTCCAATCTTATGTTCTTTTCTTCACACAGGTAAAGCAGTGTTCCTGGCACGAGACAAGCACCATTTGGCAGACCTAAGCCATTTGATCCGTCACGATGCCCCTTACTTATTTCAAAAATACGTTAAAGAGTCCCATGGCAAGGATGTGCGTGTCATCGTAGTAGGAGGCCGTGTGGTGGGCACCATGCTCCGCTGCTCAACAGATGGGAGGATGCAGAGTAACTGCTCACTTGGTAGGAAAAGCATTGTTCATAGTTTTGATCAGAATTTTTTAGTCCGGTTGAAAAATCACAAACCAAACTGAAATAAACTTCAGATTTTATTTTTTATGAATTGTGCTACTGTTGGAAGTTTACAGAGGAGACACAAGAGTGATGATTAAGTCAGATACAGGTTGAGCAAACACAGAAGGAGAGACAGTTTGTGCCCGAAGTATAAGATGGATAGGGCAGATGAGAAAGGGAGAGAAGGTTATGGGAGCACAAATGGAGCAACTGATGTGATAGTGGCAGTGACTAATGCTATGGTATCATCCATTTCATCTTGTTAAGAGGACCAGAATAAGATGGAAGACATGAGATGAGACTGATGACGGTGGAGGACACAGCCAGTTGGCAAGAGGGTAGAAGAGCATGTTAAGGGAGGAAACTGTTGAAGGTGGTAAACAGTTGGATTGCATTGTGCAATTGCTGTGCTGCCTTTAGTCTGTCAGGCTCTTTCCTGCTACCTTTTCCCCCCAAAGACCATGTCTGGAGGAACAGGAATGTTGCTGTATTGATGTAGGATTCTCAGAATGGAGTTTCTGCATAGCTTTGGTTGTAGGACAGGATTTCTGAGGTTAGAAGGAAGAAGGAGAGTTGAGGTTGCTTGGCCAAAACTGTCCTGAACCTGAGCCCAGATGGGATAAAATGTGTTCATGTGTAATACAATTTTGGCTAGTCAAAATGCCTGAGATGTTTTGGTTACTACTTGATAGTGAGGAAATACAGCTTGAAAGATTTTTCTTCTAAATCCTGTTCTCGTAGTTTATAATTTTTTTTTTTTTTCAAACTTAAGTTGTAATCGCAAGATGATATGGACTCAAGCATACGACCATGTCTTTACCCCTGGGAGTCTCAATTGTATCTGTTAGAACTGTAGTCTTCAGGAACATGTGATTTAATTTTATATGGAAAGCATCTACCTTAGAAGAAACAAGGGTGGTTTGTTAGGTCATCTTTTTAGTATTCCGACATTGTTAAAATGTATCGTATCTTGACTAAAAAGTCAGAACTTCACTGTTTTTTAAACCAGTTATAAACTTGACCTGTTTATGGCAGGCCGGAATCTTTTGAAATCCTGCTGTGGGTTCATTAACAGTGACTGAGGAAGGGAGATAGCTTTCTGAGTCATTAGCAGTATGCTTGCAGGCTCGTTTTGGAGCTTCCCAACCAAAAAGCACTAACCAGTTGAGAAGGGTATCAGTCACCTGTGACCTGACTACAGACAGCATGGGTTGTTTTTCACTTTTCCCAGGTGGTGTAGGAATGATGTGCTCCCTGAGCGAACAAGGCAAGCAGTTGGCAGTCCAAGTGTCAAACATCCTGGGGATGGACGTGTGTGGCATTGACCTGCTGATGAAGGACGACGGCTCATTCTACGTCTGCGAGGCCAATGCAAATGTAGGTTTCATTGCCTTTGACAAGGCTTGTAATCTAGATGTAGCTGGTATCATAGCGGACTATGCCGCTTCTCTTCTCACCCCCGGTCGCTTGACGCGGCGCATGTCCTTGCTCTCTGTGGTGTCCACGGCAAGCGAGACTAGCGAGCCAGAGCTGGGCCCTCCAGCTAGTGCCGCTGTCGACAATATGAGTGCTAGCTCCAGCTCTGTCGACAGCGACCCTGAGACCACGGAGAGAGAGTTGCTCACCAAGCTCCCGGGGGCTCTATTCAACATGAACCAGCTATTAGCCAATGAGATCAAACTTCTTGTGGAGTGATGCCACATGTAAATAGATGACCAACAGAACTCTCTCTTGTAAATTTTTTTTTTTTAAACCAACTTGCAATGCTGTTTATCAGAGAAGCTCAGAGGAACGAGGAAGGGGGAGGGGAGTATCAGTCAAGAAAGCAAGAGTAAAAGGCATGCGTGCTATGATTGCTGCCCCTGCTTTTTTGCAGAACAAAGTTGTGTTTGTTCTTCAGCATCTAATGAAGATACTTCATTATATAATGAAGATGTTTGGTTTGCAACCTAAGTGGGAATTTTAGTTGGATGATGCTTTGGTCCCCAGACCTGTTGCAGTTCATGTAATTTCACAGACAAGTATTACAGCATGATTCACACTTGAAGATTTTCAGAAAGCTGTCTGGCAGCTCTCTAGAAACTTCTGTGAATTGTTGCACCAGTTAAGTCTCTTCTACCTCTGTAAAGCTTGATCCTCTAGATTGCTGAGTGCCTCAAGTTCTCAATGTGAGTTGAAGGTCTTAAGTACCAGGTATTTCCAAGTTCCTGGATGCCTACTGTTCCTACTTTTGCAGATGGGAGCTGTAAGCTCAATATCATTTTGAAGTCATCACTTTCTGACCTTGCAGGATACAGCTTTTCAAATGATGAGGCTGAGAAAAATGTCAGTTGACATAACGCGAGCTTTCTGTACAAATCTGAAATTTGTGCCATCTTGGTATTAATTGGCAGCTTTGTGTCTATATTTATCTATAAAGCTTTTGAAGAAGGATTTTAGTACTTGTGTTTTTCTCATTTCAAATCCTGTTTTTGGAAGGTGTGTAGGGGAATCGGTTATATTTGTGGCAGAAGTGGCACGTTTTAACTATTTTTTGCATGATTGGAGGAGATAAACAGCACTGTAATGTTTGGTGTACAAAATAATGTTTAACCCAATGTGAAGAATTACACTACTTTAAAGCAAACGTGCATTGACTTGTATTTGTTAGTGTTTTAGTCTTTGAGAGAGATCTGCAATGTTAATGTTCCTTTTTCTTTAATACATGCTAGTCCAACACTCCCTTCTCTATGCCTGCATCTTTCACAGTGGCCAAAGTGAAAACACTGCAGACTATTTGTTAAGAAAACACTGAGTTAAAGTCTGTACATTGGTGGGGTGGGTTTTTTGTTTTGTTTTGTTTTGTTTTGGGAAGGTGCAGAGGAGGAAAAAGTTGATTTAAAATTGTTAGGCATCTAGAGGTACTTTAGAATAAAGCTGCACTTCATACAATACTTGCCAGGCTTACTTCTTCCCCACTGAACATAAAAGCTGAGGTTAACAGAAATCCAAAGAGTGTAACTGGGGAGAAATTCTCGCTTCTTAGCTTTGGGAAACATGCAGCATATGTACTAAAGAAAATAATTTGAAAAAAATTAAAGAGAAAAGATAAAAAAGGAGAGAGCTCAGCCAGAAATTATTAATAACAGTAATAATAAAGCCCCTAGATCCACAAACAATTAACACGTTGGTTCTGGACCCTTATGTGTGTGTGTGGTGCGAGTGCACACACTTGTGTGTGTCTGTGCGTGCGCTCATTTACTTTGCTTTATTTCTTGTTTTGGGTTTGGGCTCTTTAGCTCCTTTTTTTTCAGGTTTGCCTGATTCTCCTTAGTCCTTCTGGCTGTGCGTTTTCTCATTAGCTTTGAGCCATTTTGGAAAACTGGTAACCTAAACAGAGTCCATTTATCAGTCCAAATCTTCCCCCTCCTCTNATTGAAAAATACTCTTGTGAAAATAGGGTTTGTTTGGAGGGGGGGTTGTGTGTATGCAATGCTGCTGTTTTCTGGATACTTTAATGGAGCATGTCCCGTGTACCCTCTGAGGCTCTGCACTGCCCACCTCTGTGGCCCTTCCTCACCTCTCTGCCGCTCTGCTGTTTTATCTTCACTTGGAACTTAAACACAACTCACGGACACTATGCAGAGAGTCTTCAAGAGGCAATAAACAGAACAGTATTAACCTGCTTTACGGAGGTTTGATCACACTTCTTTGTACAGTGCTTTTTTTTTTAAAATTTTAAAAGGAATGTAATAAAATGGCTTTTTTTTTTGGTAGAATTAAATATTATTATTAAAATCAAGTAAAGGTTGACTGTTGGTGTTAAGCAGGAGAATGGACCAGCTGGTCCAGCAACAAAAGGAGCTTCAGCTGTAAAGGTATTTTCAAGTCTTTCTGAGCTTTCAAGTGCACAGGTTATACCTGAAGAAAATAAAGGTCTTCAACTTCCATGAAGAGTTGCAGAAGCACAGAATGTGAAAGAATTCTAATTTTCTCATCACTGAGCAGGAAGCTATCTCTTCAGTGACTCTTCTCTCCTTGCTTGTTTATCTAAGGGGAATTTGGGTGGTGGTTTGTATTGGTGGGTTTGGGTTGTTGTTATTTTTTGTTTGTGTGTGTTTTGTTTTTTTTTTCTTCTCTTTCCTTTTTTTTTATATTGGTAAGTGCCTGCACTCTGAGAGTCTGATAGGGTCAGTCCTTGCCTTTTCAGCTGTGACACACATTGAGCATGTGTGGAGTAACAGCAGGGACTAAACACGTGTTAATTGGTATAGTGGGATCTCTTCATTTCTATCACAGCAGGCATCTTTTAGAGGAAAGAGCTGGTAACTGAACATTCTGGACTGTTTTTTGAGTCTCCGTAGTGTTTTGTGGCTCACAGGAACGTCTACATTTCTGTCACCATTTCAGAATGTCCAGGTTACACCTCACAGTAGTAAAATTTGTGAAGTAAACATAAGATTATTTTTTTTGAAAGACAAGGAGTGGATTGAGAGATTTAAGGTTTGGCTTCCTTGAGATAAAATGCTCATCTGTGGCTGGTGCTTCCATTACTAGTTTAGAGATAAGTCTATGTGTAGTGATGAGGGAAGCAGACAGGAGTTGAAACACACGTACATTTGTTTGGACATCTAGTCTTGGTACTGCATGAAGAGCTTACCTGAGGGTTCATTGGTACAAATGGCCACATGTGTCTCGTGTATTTACTCCCTACTTACCCATCACTCCCAAAACACTGAAATGTATAGAGTGGGCTGGGGGTAGGAGAAGGGTGTCTTCTTTTCACTTAAAGGAAAAAAAATACCAGCAAATCTAGCCTGTGGCAATTGGGCAGTGTTAACTATTGAAGGTGAACTTTACAGATGCCAGCTTTATACACTGTATCTCTGTCAGCTCTTTATGTGGAAAAACACACTTTAATCTTTCACACAGTTGCACTAACGCTACCTCCATATAGGGGTCTGGAAGCTTGTGCTGGAAAAATGGTCAACATAGTGCTGGATTATGATAACGCTAATGCAGCAGATGCTGGTATAACTGTTTTTGTGTAATGTGATGTTTGGAAGAGCCAGTCAGAAACTTCTGTTTGCAAGAATAAGTCCCTTAAATTTTGTTCTCTGTAACTGGAGGTTTTCTTCTGTTCAACTTACCATGTTTATAATTGATGTCTTGCTCTGTCAGTGTACGGATTGTATCTTCAGCCTTGTATTTAATGCTTTAGTGTGATTTATAAAATGGTTCCTTGGAATGTGAAAACACCTCATCTGTAACCCAATGTTAATGCTTGATGTGTGTGTGTGTGTGGACTGTTAACATTTTTGTTCTGAGCTGATGGTCACTCTTGGAGCATATTCTTCTGCTTCATATGCTGTCTTTTCTGCGTGATACTTATTCAGCAAATAACCTCTGGAACATCAGTGTATGTCAGACGCAGAGGAGATACTTCTTCAGATGTTATACTGGACTTTAAAATGCAACAAATGAAACCAGCGACCTTTGCTAAATTTTCTCCCCCTTACTGCAAAAACCTGTCAGTTAAAACATAAGGGACTTTAAGGGCTTAGAGAGACTTTGAAAACAAATTGCATGTACAGTATCTTTCTCATGGCTCACTCTTTTTGAGAAGGTTTATGGGCTTTATGGCTGGTGTGAGACACACGACCCACTCCTCTCTATGGAATAGTAGGTGCTCGGACAGGTAATTTCTGTTGCTGCTGTCTTTTTCATTTTTAATTTATTTCACTGTTATAGGAATTGTTTTAAACTGAACACTGCAGGATTTATAACCAGATGCTTGCTTCCTTTTCCTTTGTTTTATTTCTTTAACTCTTTCTTAATCTTGGAGGGTGACCTTTGGAGTATTCTGATGGTGGATCTTGGCCTGCTGTTGGAAATCTCCAAGCCTCTCTTATTTCCAATTTGAGTTGAAAAGTTTTCATTTTGTTTCTTTGTTTAAGCCAATGACATGAATTAGATATGTGGATCGTGGGTGGGATATATTGTCACTCTATTTTTTTGTCACTTACTCTTGCTTTTTTATAGAAATGTGTTCTAACAGTTCACACTTTGTTACTGTTCTTTGCAAAACTTTTCAGGAGCCAAAAAAGTCAAACAATCCAGAGAAAACCTTCCCTTCTCCCCTTTCTGATGGCAAGAGTGAGAACTTATGAAAAGTCCTTGAGAATGTTCCTTCCTAAACTTTTCCCCCCAGTAATGCAAGTCGGTAAAATGGTAAACGCAGCAGTTTGGTGACATCTAAAACCGACCTGTTGTCAGGTAAATGGACTCTTTTCTGCTCTTACTGTAGTCTTCATAAGTTTGCTAACTTGTCTGCCTTCCTTTCTTACCATCAGTTCATTTTGGTGAATCTTCTCAAATTACTTATTTAGTAAAAGTATTTAGAGAAAATCCTATTTTTCTCTTTTGTTCCTCTCCTTATACACCTTGACCTTTAAGAAAACTCTGTCCTTTGCTTTATTCAGGTAAGACAAAAGTGAGTCCCCTCATGTAAGTATATGAGGGACAGGTTTATAATACATTAATTCCACATCCTTTTTATCACTTCAGCCTACTTTGCCTTCACGTGGACTATTTTAGCTTGAAATATAACTATGCTTTCTGTTTGCTGAGTGAACATAAGATACAGCTGCATCAATTAGGAATTGATAGGTATGAAAAAGTACTACTACTTATGTTAAATCTATTAAAATTCCATAGAGCAGAATCCTATAAAGAGGACAGATGAGACAATGTGTGCTAAAGAAAAATAATTTGGGGCTAATTACTTACGGTTTGAAGGATAGGATGACAGATTTGTCTGTCATATTGCCCATGCTGTTACATCTCAGAACTTGAACACTTTATCCTTCTATGGTAACTCCCTCCCTTAATCCTGAACTACTTAAAAGTGTTGGGGACTTCAGGGTTTTGATTTTTTGTTCTTTTTTTTTATAAATCATTTTGTCTAACAAGGAGAATTTGTATTTTACTCACAGAGGTAAATTATCGGGCAATTGGAATACCATTCAAAGTGGAAGAATATGAGCCCTCAGACAGGCTTCCAAGTTTCCTGATGGAGTACATCCCAGGACATCTACAGAGAATTAGCACGTGTATCAGAGTGGTTTTTTTTCCTGCAGATTTATCAGCCATACCGTGAATTGCAGCTTCCGATTATGGTGTGAGGGAATAATTTTAGAGACAAAGTTTGTTCTCAGTTACACAGAGATAAACATAGAATCACTCTGAAATTCAGTGGAGTGACATCCAATTTTACTGATATAATTGAGTATATAATTTGTGTCTTTAGTTTTACTTGCAAGATAATTTTACAGACCTTAATGTTATACTTACATTTTCAATGCTTTTCCCTTTCAGACACACCCACTTCCTACCGTCTCAGCACTGGGCAGGCCTATTCCCTTATTTGTGTATATTTTTGTGCATCAGCTGCTATAGGACACGGGTGTAACACTTTCAGGCATGTGGTTGGGTGTCTTTTTGTGAGTTTGTAATGTTGAAAAAAGGAATTATTTTTTTAACTCAATTTTGTTGAACCAATTCATGTTGGCTCATGGTTTTGCATCTCTAACCAATTTTATATATATTACCCAAAGGTTTTCCTGAAAGAAAGGCAGTACAAGTTCTTTGCAGTGTCTCCAAATGATCTGTGGTGGGGAGAGTTGATAATAATTTACTGCATTCTGCAGAAGTTAATGCCTTAATATTTAATGTTGCTTGGAAGGTGGTTTTGCAGATCATGCTCCTTATTTTTTATGGAATGGCTTTCAGAGATGTATGTTGATCTTGATGGTGCCCAGTGCTTTGCCCAGAGTATGGGAAAATGTAGAACTTTAATAAGCCATGACATCTTAGACAAAGCATCATGATTATGTACGTGCTGAACACGAACTTCTTCTGTATGCCCTTCTGCTGCAACAGAATAATAAAACTGGTAGGTGGCAGCAGCAGCAGCAGAAGAAACTCATGTGACTGTGACCTGAGAAACCTCCAGTACTGGGAGAAATGGATTGCAAAATATTTACTGAAGTAAAGGGGACGGAGGAGAGAGGCAGAGTCCCTGAACTGTCCCTTTGAATGGTGAGTCTAATTTACAGAATTCTAACAATCAAAAGACTAGTACAGTAGACACATTGGTCTGTCTCATTTGGTGTTTGGTTACCTCATGTCCTCATTTTGATCTTTGAGTCAGCATTCTGCTTTCCCACTGCCTCTATAAGACCTTAAAAAATTAAAGTTCACCAAAATTGTCACATTTCTGTGCTGAAAGGAATTTATCTAGTCCATCTGTTTTTCTGTCCCACAGGAAGATATGTCATAGTTATGCCATTGGTGACATGTTTTTTAACCTGGTTAAAAAACCAGGGGATACATGGGAAAGATTTTGCAGTTTTTACCTATGGAATTTTATTTTATGAGGGTAAAAAGTACTCTTACTGTCAGCTAGTTGTTGACTTTATGGGCTGAGAGCCAATCCAGTTGTTTGACTTATTTTTTACTACTTATGTAGAGAGCCAATGTGCTCTTTTATGCTACTTTTGGCATGATTCTCTTATGTACTTCCTGTATGTAAAGCTCTGGTCTTAAAACGTTCTTGAGTATTTTGTCACCTTGGTGACTACTGAAGTTACATATGTATATACACAGATTTAACATTTCACATCAGGTGTTGGTTAATTGGATCTAGAGGCTGGGATCCATTTTGGGGTTATGAACTTCTATCCTGGTATTGCCAACATGCATTCTTCTTGTGCAAGGGGCATAGCTTACAACTGAATATAATATGCAGTTAGCCCTATGCTGTAATGACATATCACAATCAGGATTCTCACATGGTTAATGCAATGGTTACTTGAGATTGAGGGACAACGGCAGGGATTCACCTATAACAAAGAGTTTGATGTTAAGTCTAACTTATATCCTTAAATCAGTCTTTTATCTGGTAGGGCGCAATGGTGCACACTTACTCAAATGAATCCAGACAAATTTTCAAAATTCTGGTATGAAGTTTCCTACATTTAAAAAGTCTCTTTGAGACTTTCCCTTCTGTTTCTGAATCTGGCCTTTTTTGGATTAGTTTAACAGTCTTATTGGTAAATCCAAACTGGTAAGTACAAACAATAGGTTTGTACTAGACATTAGCCTATTACAGTATAATAAAAAGGATTTAAGGACTTCATATTAATTAAGGATGCTCAAATGTCTTTACATAACACATAAGAAAAAAATTGTTTCTGCATAATGTTAAGAGATTTTTGTGTAAGAGAGAGATAAGATAATTTATACAGGAACAAAGTAAGAATGAATTGTTTTCAGGGACCCAAATGCTATCAGTCCCAACTTGAAAATATTAATAGAAAAGATCTAAACTAGGAAAAGCCCAAACCTAGATACATTTTTCTCTTCTGTGAATCCTATGTACATATTAGTTACTGTGTTATGGTATTTATAGAACACCATATAGATTAAATGGCTTAGAAGCACCATGATGATAAAGGACAATGTTCTTTATAGAGGCTTCATACAAGTCAAGATAAAAAAAAGTAATATTCAAAACAGCAGCAGTTAAAATTCTTTTTGGAAGTGGGAAATGCGAAGTTTATGATGTTTCTTACTTCATGTCTAACAGCTAGTAGTTTCCAGCATCTCTTCAGTTATCTAGCCCACTGGTGTTTCAGACTTTTAAATTGCATATCCCTATCAGCAAAAACAGTTTTGAGCATTCACTCTAGTACATGTTTTATTTTTAAGACATATATATATATATACACACACACACACACACTGATATGTACATTATATTTCTTGTGTTCTCCCCTGAGGGATATACACTCTGCTTTGGAGAACACTGATCTAGATGTCATAAAAGAGTGAGAGTTGCAGACGTCATTAAAACGTTCCATTGTAACAAGACCTCAATTTCAACTAAGTCCCCTACCAGAGATTAAAATGCTGACCTCTAGCAGGATGACTTCTTTTTCTGAAGAGAAAAGAGAACAGCAGGATAATGGAGGCTCTGATGAATGGTCTGCCATAGTTGGAATCTGGATCAGTTGAAGATGCAGAAATGTGGTCAGAATATATACCAAAATGCAGAACATGGCAGAAGCTTTTGTACTTTCATACATGTTTTACTTACAGCTAAGTATTAGTTGATAAATTTCAAGTGCTGTTTATTGTTGTCATCTGGGGTAGTCACACTAAAATTTGGAACAATATATAGATACTGGAGTATCTACAGCTGGTTCTGAGTTTTGATATTCAGGTAACTAAATAGTATCCAGTGCACATCAGGTGCCACTTGCAACTGTGGACAGTTAGTGTGCTTTTCTGAGTAGCTTCTCACTTTTCATTCAGCCTTTAAAAGTATTATGTGCAAAGGAGATCAAATGTGCAAAGTGAGAAGTATTTTAGATGGGATTCAAAGAGAGTTTTGTTCCATACAATGACAAGCAAAGCCTGCGTGCAAGATGAAACTCATGGAGAAAGTTTTTAAACTCCAGTCAGATTGGAGATGTGAAAGAAAGTGAATTCTGGTAGTAGAGGCAAAGGAGCCCAGAGCATATGTCAGTCTGTCAGCAGAGAAGGAGGCGAGGCAGTAAAACAGTTTTTGCAGATCTTGTGAATCTCCAGCTTTTTGTTGACAGGAGCAATGTCACCAGACTTCCTATACATAATATATTCTATGGATGGAAGCCTTTGGGGACTGGATATCAAGGAATAGAGCTGAAAGTGTTACTGCACTGAGTTCAGATGACAGTAATATTGGGAAGAATTGTGTTAATCTGGCCCTAAACTTGGTCTTATTTGTGGAGATACACCTGCAACCTTTTGCTTCACAGCGTACTATGGGGTAGAGGCATAGAAATGTATGTGAGCTGTGTTACTGAGCAAGGGGACCATTCTAGGTGACTTATTCAGCTGTTCAGGAACGATTTTTTTGAGTGTAAAACCCAGGTATTTAGAGTACTTGCTTAGATCCTTGGTGTTTTCACATGTGGCTGTCAGTACAAAAGGCTGGGTTTTTTTTTCTACTAGATGTGACTTAACAGCATACTTATCCTGTACCTGCAGCTCTGATGTGGAGGGTATTTGAAGAAGGCAGAATATATTCCACTCTTACCATAGATTACCCCAAGGTGTGGTATGTATGGAAAACAGGAATGGATAGGTTCCTTACGATAGCTGAAACACAGATTACGGATTAGGCTGATAGAGAAGTTAACATATACATTATACTTGGGCACATGTTGTGGTTTAACCTGTCAGGCAGCCAAACGCCATGTAGCCACTACCCTCCCCCAACCCCTTCCAGTGGGGTGGGAAAGAGAATTGGTGGAAAACCACTACAATTTCTGGGTTGAGCTAAAAACAGTTTAATGGGACAGCAAAAGAAAGGAAAGTAATACCAAGTGATGTACAGTGTAATTTCTCACCACCAGTTTCCAGCTGGTTCCATTGGCCAGCTCCCCCAGTTCCTATACCGAACATGATGTCATTTCGTATGGAATATCCCTTGGGTCGGTTTGGGTCAACTGCCCTGGCTGTGTTTTCCTCCTGGTTTCTTACACACCTCCTTGCTGGCAAAGCACGGGAAGCTGAAAAGTCCTGGACTTTCTATAAATATTACTTAGAAATTACTAAAACTATCAGTGTAATCTCATCATTATTCTTATCCTAAATCCAAACCACAGTGCTGTAATAGCTACTAAGAAGAAAACAACCTCTATCCCAGCTAAAACAAGGACAGCAAGGTATTTTCAAGGTATTTCTGCATCCCCCTTTTGTTTCATCTAGAAAGAGTTACAAGTGTCAGTATAATATAGAGTGTGCATAGTAATACATCAGTCTGTTAAGCTCTGACAAGTGTCTGTGTGGGAAGGGCCCATAGAGGATTTATATGAATTCTTGTTTTCTAAGTCCTACTTTTTTATTTGGGGGCGATTTGCTAAATGTAACTGCATAATATAGTGCTGTGCAGTAGGGTAATAAACTATTTTTCAGAAGGAAGGAAATGTGTTTGGGCAGGTAAATACATCATTCTGTTGTCTGTTTCAGAATGGTTAAGAGCAATCAGTTGAAATGCATAGGAACTACACTGCTAGCTGTATCCAGGGTGTGGTGTCATTTGAGTACTCATTGATGTTGCTGGGGACAAGGCTTTTTGGTCTATCTTTTAATAAGAGGAGACAGAAACGTCTGAGAAAGGGCTTTGAAAGTGTTGTGTACGTAGAATTACATCTTCTGTTGCCATTTCTTTTTGCTTTCAGAACCCTCTGATGTGCTTCTGTACATGTATCTTACTAAAAAGCTATTGGCTGCTGATCCATCTGTGATGTGTAGGGCTGAGGTCAGTGCAGGAGGGGGAACAGGCATGGGACACCTTAAAGCGAGCACAGTCAGCTGGGCTCATTTGGGTCTTGACCAGAGGGGGACAGAGCATTGAAGTCTAGCAGAGATTTTGCCAGGCCGAATATTCTTCCAGCAGAATGTGCAGTAGTAGCACAAGTCTCTGTCAAATAGTATCCTGCGTAGCTGTCTCTACAGAGTGTGGTGGCTTTTGATCAGTAGTGAATCTTTAAATTTCCCTTGTCACTTCATGCTTTGCATTTTCCTAGGCATAGGCATTGTGATATGTTTATCTGTGGTTTAATGTGATACGTATAGTTTTACAAATGAGGACGGAATTCTTGTCTTAAGCAAATTACAGTATAATGGAGGTATTCTAATATAGGAATGGAAAGGAAGTGGAGTATTATTAGAAGTTGATTTTTTTTTAATAAAGTATTGTAATCAGAAAAAATAAATCACTTTCATAAATTTTCAGGGACATACATTAATTTCTGGAATTTTTTGTGACAATCCCTGTTGTACAAAATAGCATTTGTTGAGAGGGAGGTAAAATGTGTATTACATTAACTAGTAAACCAGTTGTTGCTACCTCTTTGTCCGGTCTCACATTTTCTGAGCAGATTTTCTGTTTATGGTAGAAGCAGTGATAGAGCTGATCTCCCTTGATGCTTAGTTTATTAGTGCTATAAAACACATGTAGAAAGGAGCTGGAGAGGCCACAACTGTGTGGGCTAAACATGAAGGTGCCATGAAGCAGTGAGAGAAGGCTAAGCAGTAGCTGTGTACACAAGTACCCTTTTCAACTCCATCCTATCAGTGTGGTGGGAAACCAGGAGTCAAGATGGCTGTTTTGTTCATACCATGATGTTCAGTGGTATCTCATATAGTATTTTCTAAGTTTCCTGAGGAAATTTATGCATATGTATATGCTCTCCCATCTCACTAACACAAGGTCAAGAGGAACAACACAAATGTTACAGTTACTCTCCCCACCCATCTTTGCAGAGTGTATGGCAGTAGTGCAACTGTGATGTAGGGGTGCTTGTCTGTGTCCATATGGAAATGTTTGTATGCCAGATGGCAAATAATGAAGCTTTGTCACTGAGAGGACTGGCAAAGTGTGGCTGCATTTTTAACCTTACTAAATTTATATACATTTTTTCCTCCACGTGAAATATTTCCACAGGAATGTAATACTTGTGAAAGATGCTGGATCAACAGTTGCAGAGATCGAACTCCTCTACCTACAGGTAACAGGAACTAGATTTTGCCTTTAGAACAAAGCCTTCGCTGCATCTCACTCCTTGACCTGTAAAGGCCATTTTCCAAGGTCAGAAGAGGAGTTTGGTACTGGTGGCTCAATCCTTGGTGCATCTGTGATGTAGCTATCAAGGAAGCCAGCTATTTTATTCTTTTTTAATGATGTCTGCTTGAATTTCTGATACTTACATTGTTGGGGAAAATACTAACTTCTTCAATGGTTTATTCCTTTAGGTTTTTCTACACCAGCAGGAGGGCTTCCTTCCCTCTTACAGGAACACTTATCTCTTGGTAATGCCCCCTTCACAATGAAGGGAAGAAAGGATGGACCAGCAGCAATGTGGAATGGGGTGATGTTCACACTTGGGGTTAACATAATGAACACTGTCCTATTAAAATGGAGAACAGAATAAAAGAGTTATGAATTCTAATTCATGAGAGTGTGAGGTTCTTTTTGGTGTCTTCTGCACAAACTCCTGATTCTTGAAGTGATGGTTAAATTTAGAAATCTGTTATTTAGAAGATTTGATACAGCTAAGCCAGAAAAGTAAAACCTGTTGAATATTATTAATCGTATTAGCCTTTTTTTTCTCCATTAATTTAATTCCTAAGAGTTCTAAAATGCTTTATATTGACATCGGTAATTTTCCTGAATGTCTTGGAAACCTCAGTATCAGGCCTTTGGTTTTCACTCCAGTTACAAGTTCACCTAAGTCACTGAGAAGACAGTGCCTTTTGAGTTTTAAAAGGAAAATCATACTATACTGATAGCACTGGTAATGGCTAGACAGACAACAACTCTGTTGACCTTTCAGAGATTCTTTAAACTATCAGATAATGTGCCTTTAGAGTTTGAGGCCACAGTGGCAGGGCTTATTAGAGACACAGAAATGAAAAATCTTACCATATATTGTTTCTGAAGAGAGTTAATATTTAATACCGGAGGTTCTAGATCTTGTGCGTATCTCTTGGTTTATTGTTAGTGAAGCACTGTGAAGAGTTAGACATATCCTGATGCTATATCTGTAGTGTGCCTTCTTGAAACTTATGTTAGTGAAGCAAAAAAGGGAAGTACTGGTACAAATTGGTACAGTATTGGTAAATGCCTCTCATTCTTGTCAAGGTAGACCATTCAGTCTCATTGTAATATTTTTCTTTCTGACCATGAAATCCTGGCCACACCTTTCAGAGCTGATGATGCTCGACCAAATTAAATTTTAAAACAGTTGATGAATTTGAAGTGGAAAATGGGGGCAAATGTGAAGCCTTTAGCTAATTGCAAGAAAGGAACACAAGGAAATGAAAGGGAAAGGAAATGATTTAATGTTCCCCTTGAAAATCAAATCTTAAATATATTTTAAGTTAGATTGCATCACACCAGGCTGAAAGTTAGCATAGTTTGTATAAAACACTTTGTGCAGAAAGTGCCCTTAGATTAGAAGGTGAATGAAGGAATTGGTTTCAAGGTGCTTTTTGGGTCAATGGTTTAGCAGTTTATAAGCACTTGCATGACTGTTGCCCACCTGATGACTGAAGCACATTGTGGCAATGTGAAAGGCAAACAGTTCAGTGCTCAGATGTTTCTAGAGAAGTGTTCCAGTCAAAAGGGGGAGAGACATTCCATAGTGCCATGCCAGGTTGAGCTGAGAAATCATCTCATAGTGCTATAAACAGTTGTGGCAGCTGAGATTTGAAATGGAATTCCTTGCACGAGGTGTGTCTTCCAGGATAATGGGTTCTCCCTTCTCCAATACTCTAACAGCACAGGAACTTGTTTTCTGAATGGTCCAGGAATGAGGGCTGCCACTGAAGAAGTTTCTGTGTGGTGGTGCTGCTGCTATTTTCATTCCTGTTTTCTCTGTGCTTCTACTAGTTACTGGCATGTTGGTGAAAGCCAGGAGCATGACTGGTACCCTGCCTGCAGCTGAGGACAGGCACAGCTACAGTTGGTGGTTTAGCAAATCTGCATCAAACCACACCCCTGTATACAGGTCCAGTGGCTGCCTCTGCAGAGTTGTGGCCATCACATCTCCTGTGCCTCAGTACTTAGGAGTACACTGATGTGCCTATGCCAATGCTTCCTTAAGTGCTTGCTTGTTTATCATTTTCCTTAATATTTGATGTTATAAAAGTGTAACAGCGAAGAACCTTCTGATGTCCTTCTTCTTTCCATACATCCCATCTTGTGAAGCTGGTTCCAGGACCATTGGTTCGCTTTTCTTTGCAGATTTTCAGCAATGTTCTCTCTCTTCCACTGCCTGAAGTTCACAGATCTGCTCTTTCTGCCTTTGTAGTCCAGAATGATTTTTCCCGCACCACCCCCCCTCCCTTCCAAATGTCCCTGCCATCTTGTCACAGGAAAAGACCTGCTTTCATCAATGTCCCTACTGTTTCTCCTTGTCCCAGACATGCACACAGAGTATCTTAAGAGTATTTTTTACTCAGAATCTATTACAGTTAACCATTCTTTGATGTTTGTGTGAATTACCCAGAAAGTGTTTTCTTTTTTTTTAGGGGGAGGAAGACAAGTTTTGTTACTGTGCATTTTATTTTGTCTTTTCACAGCCAAAAAATGCATTAGAAATTAAAGAGAAATTAAAAGAAGTCAGTGAAAAGAGAGACATCTTGTTTCCCTATAATGTCTCAAGTGAGAATCTGCAAATTGCAGTACTGAAAAGACCAATAGGTCCTTGGCTCTTGCACTCCTATAAAGCTATCTTTAATGAGATGGATTGGGCTCCTTGCACTCACTTAAAAATGACAATTCAACAGCCAAAATCAAGATGTTAGTAGCATGTTAAGTCTTACTTTGTCTTTTGTTCCTTTGAATTTGTTCTTTGAATGCTGGGGATCTATAAATAGAAATTGGATATTCATAATGTAATATTTTTAGATTATTGTTTGACAGTGAAAGAGTAATACTAGGGCTAAATTGACAATACCGACCTGTGCTGTGTTGGTTAGGGAAACCTGGTAGAAACAGGTTTTTGCACTTATGCATTTCCTCTTGATTGGAATTGTGCTTTTGTGCTGGCTACAGAAGTGCAGTACTTCTAAAACTCTGGTTTGTTTAGTATAATGAGATGCTGGGGTGGAGTATATTTGGATTCAGGCCAAACTGAGAGAGAAGTTGCAGTTTTGTTTAGTGTAAGAGCTGCAAATCCTCTAACTTGGCTGCCTTGCATTCCCGGTTGTGCATGATAGAAGCAGACAGCTGGCTTTTGAGACTGCTATTTTGTTTTTCTGGGTCGCTTATTTATTACCTTATCACCTTCATTGTTTTTCCAGCTTGCTCTTTCCCTGACACTGCACGTTTAGGTGGTCTGCAAAATCTAGGTGTCACATTGGGACTAGATTGCATCATCACCTCTGTGACACTTACCCCGTTCCATCATCACTTCAGTGTTTTTCTGTGCACTTTGGAAGGCTGCGATGGTCATGTTGAGAAGGTAGAGCGTGCAGTACAGTGATGAAGTTGCCTCAGGGGTGAAATCCACAGGGCAGAGGCTGCTGGTCTGTACTTCTCCCCCACCAATTTAGCTGTTGGTGTACAGGCTTGCAAGCAAAGTGCAAGCTGGCAAGCTTGAGCCCTACACTGTTTCTTGGCTTAGGCGCGTTATCTTAGATATTGGCGTGCTTCAGCTTCTCCCTGCCAGTTGGTGAGATCAGTGGTTACTGCTGTGCTCTTTCTTGCTTTGAAAATGCCAGGTTCTGAGCTTTTGGGCAAATCCTTTGGCCTCCTGCATAGTGGCTGTGATCTGCTGTGGACCTACTACCCCAGTTTATGGAAGGAGGATGTAATGCTGGGCTCTGAAATAATGTGAAACACAGTGGGAAGAGTTTCTGTCAGAGTTGAAACTGCTCCAAATTATTCTTAAGCTTTTTTTAAAATTACGTTTTTTGTGACAGTGCTTCTGAAGATTTCTAATGAAGGAAAAGGTTCTCCTAGATCTTCCCAGAGAGAGCAGCTGTCAGAGCTGTTCTGTTACTTCCTCGCAGCCCTTAAGATACAGGATGAAGAGATACAGCAGAATATAGTGCTGAGCTTCCACAAGAGAAGAATGGGATGTTGCTCCATCCATGTTCAGCTGCTTTGTGCTGACAGTGTTTGTCTAAGAAACAGGAGGATGCAGGGAAGGAAGGGACAGAATCACTTCCAGCTGTAATTGGTCACTAATGGACTGGTGGTCATATCTGTGGTGGGGGAGAAGAAGGGTGTAGAGCTTGAGCTTTTGGAGAAAAAATGGAGTAACCTCCACAGTTTTCCAGTTGTCCTTTCCAGCTTTGTGGCCAGTGCTGTGTTACAGGGAAGGGTATGGTATTTCCTTAAGTCTGCTCTGTAACATCATGTCATGCAGTCTGTGGTCCTCTTTGCAAGGTAAGGCTCTGAGGGAAGAAGTCCTCCACAAAGTCATTCAAATTACTTCTCTGCAACCCAAATCCTTTCATGGCTTGGACTGGTAATGTTTTGTCTCAGCCTAATCCTAATCCTAGTAGTAGCTTGTATGTTTTGTAAAGAGCTGAGTTTGCAAACAGAAATGAAAAATTGCAGCCCCCTCACAAGACTTTGCTCTGGAGCAAGCAAACCCTGAAATGGGAGAAGCCCGACAGAGGGAGAGAAGTAAAAGTATTTTCAGTATTTAAAGCTTCCAGATTTTGTTAGATGGATGTATGTAACTTTCTGTTACAACATCCCTGGTTCTGATTTCATCAGCTGTTGTATTAAGCCAGTTTGCTTGGATGGAAGATGTTAAAAGGACTGTGGCATTGGTTAGATGCAGCTGCTTGGTGCAGTGATGACATGGTAGCAGAAGGATAAAGAGGGGTCCTTAAAGCTGCTTTCTTTCCCTAAACTGTCCCATTGCTTTACTGAGATGCTGTTTTGCAGAATGACTTTGTGGCTTTGTTGCTTTAATTTGAAAGATCAGCAGTTCTTGACTGGTTCCTTCTCATAGAATCATAGA
>VXBZ01009760.1:0-31985 GCA_013399135.1 Heliornis fulica
GGACACTCAGTTCCAGAAGGACAAAAAAGTCCTTTAAACAGTCCAGTGCGGGGCCACCAAGTTGGTTGAGGGAGTGGCACATCTTCCTTCAGAGGACAGGCTGAGGGAACTGGGTCTCTTTAGCTTGGAGAAGAGGGGAATGAGGGGTGGCCTCATTAATGTTTATAAATATGTTAAGGGTGAGCGTCAGGAGGATGGACTCAGACTCTTCTCAGTGATGGTCAGTGATAGGACAAGGGACAGGGGGTCCAAGGTGGAACATAGGAAGTTCCATGTGAATGTAAGGAAAAACTTTTTCACTGTGGGGGTGATGGACCCCTGGGACAGGCTGTGGAGTCTCCTTCTGTGGAGACATTCAAGACCAATGTGGACACGTTCCTGTGTGATTTAATCTAGGTGATCCTGCTAAGGCAGAGGGGTTGGACTAGAAGATCTTCCAAGTTCCCTTCTAATTCCTGACATTCTGTGTCTCAAATTTTAGCACAGGTAAGTTTGACTGCTTTGAAAACACATCTACAACTGATAAGTTCTTTTGAAAACAGACACTAATTAAATCCTATCCCAAAAGTAATAAATATGTATACCTCTTCTATTCTTTAATATATTTCTGTGTTCTCCTTTAAGATATTCACTTGAGATGAGTATGGGAAAACTGAAGTATAAGTATGGGAGAAGCAGAAGAGTATTCAGGGTGCTTTGCACACCCTAAATAGATAGAGTGAAACCAGGGATTATTTTATTTTTCCTGAAGACCTGCAAAATGTGTATGCTTCTTCTGCATTGTCCCATTTTCCACTGAAGTTAGCATCCAGAGATCTTACAGTGAGCTCTTCAGTCTATTATTGCTTTCTGGTAGATAATAAAACTGATAATAAAACTAATAATAGAAGCCTCTGACTTTTCATTAGCATTTCTTTTTCCAGATGTAGCTCTAAAACCTAAGGAAAATGCTATGCTGTGCATAAAAATATTGTATAAAACTGATTATATTGAGGGACCTTTGCAGCTTCAAAGGAGGTAAGTGAGATATTTGCATTGCAAGTAAACATTCTGGTTACTATTCCTGATGAGACCTTTCTATGCCAGTTCATGAAAAGCTGTAGGAACCTATATCACACTTTGCATGTTTTTGAACTGGAGAATAAGTTACTCTGTGCTTCTGGTCTCAGCCTCACTGAGGTGAATTACAATGGAATGACACTGGCCACTACTAAGGAAAGAATCATAAGAATGAAACTGGCGAAATTTTTATCTTCTTCTACATTTGATAATGGTTAGTTTTAAGGATGGTTTTGAATGTCACCTACCTGAGTTGCAGACATCAATTTATTAGAAGTAGCTGCAAGTAAAATCAGAAGTCACAGCACCTCTGTTCCACCAAGTAGCAGTTACTGGATCCACAGCAAGTTACTCTGTTGAAATAATCTTGAATAATCTTGAATAACTAATGTCTTTCTTTGGGCAGGATGATCTTGCATGGCTCCTTTCTTTCACTTCAGCCACACTAACCTAATACGCATATCTATATCTATTTCTTTACCCACACCTATGTGCTTTACTCCATAAATACTTGCACATACACTTGTATGTAAACACATCTGCAACACCCTTTGCCCAGTTCTATCAAGTAGGGCATTTAATGGGAAAGGAAATAGGTTCAGGGCCACTACTAGCTCTTTTAAACCTCTTCTGTGCATTTATTCGTGTCTTACATTCAGCATAGAATAAATACATTTAGGGAAAATCAGGTACTCTGAATACTGCCCATGAAATCTTGGACTTCCTGCTACCTTCCTTAAGGCAAACAATAAAACTTACTTATATTTATTCTTACTATATCATTTTTCCATTTCACCTTTCTGAAACTCTGTTGCTGCCAGGTAGCAATATTCTATCCACTTTACAGATAGCAAAGGTGATAAAAGAAGCTAAACAAGAATGCAACAAAGCCAAAATGTGAACTCTGAGCACACCTAGTTCCATAACCTGTGCAAGCCAGTGAGCTATTAGGGATATTAGTTAATATGATATTAGTTAATATTATGCTCTTGCCAGGATCTCTGTGCTGCCTTTTTCCTTGACAGCACACTTTTTCTTTTGACAAAGTCTCTAGATAGAAGCAAAGGCTATTGAAATAAGAGGTTTGATTTTCAAACCTGTTGTACATTTATAAAGGTGTCTGATTTTGAGCTTATTTTGAAACATTTAAAGGGGTCTGATCATCCACACACAAAAAGCACCTGCAGTCTATAACTTCTTGTAGATTTTTTGCAGAAATCTAACTGAGCTCCCCAGACAGTAAAGCACAATTATTCCTTCAGTAGTCATGGCTTTTAAACCCCTTCCTCAAATAGAAACATTTTACACCTGTTTCATGGACATGAGTTTTTGCTGGCGGTCTGTAGTTCCCCAGAAGCTCACCCATCTGGTATTCTTTTTAGTATATTTCTCTGTAGATGGCTAAGACTGCAATTTGGATCAACTGTATAAAATCTCTTTGCAACCCCTGGATAACCATTGATAATAGCAGCCTTCTGAACCCAGCAATTCTTAAAAGATGTGATATGCAGAACATAGTTCAGTGCAACAGTGAAACAAAGCTTGAATTCTCAGTTCATGTAAACAGTGACTCAGATCACTTGAATAGGGTGTCATTTTAGCACTATCCCTAAGAGCATAACCACGGAAAACTTTAAGATTTTTATTAATTACTGTGGGGCTGCCAAAAATCTATTATTTTTTTAAAATACATTATCTTTCAAACATCTCTAAGCTGGCTTTGTTTTTTTCTCCAGCATTGCCTCTTAACTTTCATGGGAGAAAAAAAAATGTGTTAAACTCTTTATATACAGTTCATTGCCTGCCTATTGTGAGCACAACCAAATCCCATGGTGACTGGATGTGTGCAGCCTAATTTACCGCACTCCTTTCAATAAGCAGGCAGGGCATGGACTAGAACAACTTTGCTTATGTAGCGCTTGCTGCTCAGTTGCAGCAACGGGTGGGGCAGCACCCCACCGAGATGTTTACAAATAAATAAAAAGCTGCCCGTATTTAATGCAGTGTGATATTTGCATAATTACTTTTCAAGTGTAACAGAGGCCAGAACACAGAAGGTTGAATATCTTTAGAGCAGCCTATGCCAGCAAATAAACACAGAACTCTTGTATGTATCGAGCTGCAGAGCAGTTTAGAACCAGCATAATTTATTTAGGGAACAATAAGCATCTATTTGTGCTGGCAAGTGGCCAAGGTGAACAAATGAAAGATGTATATGTAATTGAATATTAGATGAGCTGTCATTTCATTTCACAACCATTTGTCTCTTGGAATATCTGTAACCAACCCTGCTGAACAAAACATCACAATATAAAGGTGGCTGTCAAACTACCCTCCTCCAAAGCCAGGCAAACAGCTGGGCTGAAGCAAACAATGATAATTTGAAAGTAAATACCCTTAGATAGTGGCTACCCTATTTGTTAAGTGATGAAATAAAGACCAGCATCAACCTAACATACAGAGATCTAGTCTCTAGACATCTCTGCCATCCTGCATGGCTTGTAAATTAGATGGCAGGTAGGAGATAGGTCAGGAGATTATGCAGCTGACTAACCTGTATTGACGTAAAGAAAGTAACCAACCCAACCTGCATAGTAAACCCCAGAGAAAGAGGGATCAACTGTTTAACCATTGTAATACCTTGGTTTATCATTCACTTGCTGCATAACCCATCAGGAAGTAATTACCATCAATGTTATTCAAGGGTCTTCAGTGTCTTCTTCAACAATATTTCCAACACTGTTACAGAATTTAGGAGAACATTGGTCTATGTGTAAGACGTTATTTCGGCAAGAGGAGGTAGTGGTCTTTGGGAGCCTAAATATTTAACTGACAATTCTGACTGAAAATATTCTCAGTGTTTTCCAGCATAGCTACTGTTAGTTGTATGATGAAACTCACACTACACCTCTGTACCATGTGTAAAAGTGACTTGATAGCTGAACTGAAATTCTGAAGCAGACAAGCACAAGATCCAACAATATAACAGCAAAGGAAGAATAAGGTATCAGCCTTCCTGAAATGTGTAAACAGCTAAGAGGAGGAATAACTTACCAGGTAGTATCATGTCACAACAGTGTCCAGAAATTACTGCTTTGACCTAAGCAGTTGGTGCTATATGAAATTTGAATCAACAGTGAGTATGTTACAAATTGCAAAGCTTTTTAAGGGACTAAATTGACTGCATGGGAAAAACAGTGTTAAAGAGAGCCCACAGGACAATGATCCTCAGTGTCATACATTTCAGCTTAAGGAAGTTAAGGACAGCTTTTTTTTCAAAAGAACATTTATTGGAGCATACAGATCACCAGAAATGTAAGTTATCAGGTTGGAAGCTCAAAAAAAGAAATGTCTTGTCCCAGCCAATGACTCAACATGCAAAGTGACCAGCTGCAAATATCACAGCCTTACAGCCAACTCTAGCTCAAATACCCAGGAAATTATTTTTTCAGGATTTTTAGCTTAGTAAAATGTATTTCCCTTTCTCAGGTACATAGAATTTGGTTTTAATTCATTTAAATATTTTTCTAGATTCAAAGCACTTTGAAAATTCTTAAGAAAACTCGCTTCCTTACCCTGCATTTTTTTTGCTAGGCATATGTTAAATAACACTTCAGAAAAATTCTCAATTGTCAAAAGCTCTCGCAGCCACGCATCAATCTTTTTAATAGAGTTCACTGGGGGGTTTTCCCCCTCTTCACAATAGTAACTAAGGCAGACTCTATAAATTCCAAGATTTGGTCTGCAAATAAGAAACTCCTGGATGTACCCTTGTATTCATAAATGTGTTAGCTAATATAAGATTTCTGCATTGCTTTCTTTTAGCAGCTTATGGTAGGAAATAAATCATAATAAATTCAAGATCAACTCATGAATTCTACTGCAACTCAAACACATAAAGAGTATTTCACAAAACTCACAAGCTGAAGCAGGAAAGGTCTCAATGTTTTTAAAAAAATACCCTCAAAGTTTGCATTCCCCCAAACCTCTCAACACATTAGTGACTTCCTTGGTTTGGAGGTTTTTTCCTAGCAAACACTTTGAGCAGAAATGACATTGCATTTGCTGGCAATTTCACCTCTTGAAATGTTTGGCTTTTCATCAGAAAGCTTGCAAAGAAAGAATTATTTCTTCGTTTTAGTGTTACTGAATATATATCTAATTTGCACAGACAGCTTTGAATGGGCCAACTCTTTTTGTCCCAACATTGCTTATCTGAAGGTTAGAACTCAAAATGAGGGTCATAAGAACACCTAACCATCCAGAAAACAATTTTTCAAAGTAATTTTTGAACGTCATAAGACAATACAAACTAACGATGCAGAACTCAATGCTCCAAGAACTCCTCTTAAGCTAAAGAAGCAGTGGCTTTTGGTCATGAATTCTAAGAACTCTGGACCTGATGAACAATAGGTGTGTCGAATGAATTGTCTTATATTATAGCTCACAAAGTGATCTATGTAAGAATAGACAAGTTAGATAAAAGTTCTGCCTAGTATGCTTCCCAGCTTTAATGATCTGCAGCAAACAGAAGAGTATAGGAATGGTGATATTCTCCAAGCCTTCATAAGGTATAGTTTAAGGATTTAAACATCAGCAGGTCGGTACCTAATAGATTATAAGGTGTGGTTTGATTTATTTCTTTGAATTTGCCCATTCCCATTTTAAGACCCCCAACATTTCCCCCCCACACACACCATCGTTATATATAGCAAGGAGTTTCACTCTCCAGCAGTAAAATAAACCTGAGTTTAAAAGTTCATTCTACTGATTGTGTATTTAAGTAAAGCATCTAACAATGTCCAACTTCTGTCTAAAATCAGGTAAAAGAGAAAATATTTAAAAAAAAAAATCTCTCACGTGGTACAAAAGACAGACATCTGCAAAGTGACCAACAAAAGTGCCAAGAGAATCTAGGTAAATCTGTTAATATCTTATGAAAGGCGATATTTGGAAACTTGAAAGATAAAAAGGTAATATTAATTATATCAGTAAAGATTTTTCCATTACTTCCCCAGGTTTACACAATTTTCACATGTTTAGATAATCTTTTAAAATATTACCACTCTGTTTTCTTATTGGGCTGTTATATGTTCCCAGCTTTTGCAAGATTTGTTCAGAAGTAGATACGTGGACAGGAAAACGCTTTAGATATTTAGATAATGTTTTTAAAAACTCCACAATACACATCATCTGTACTTGCTAAATTTTAAAATTTTCATTTTAATGAATGATATTTATCATACTTATTATCACCAGTGAAACAGAAAATAGATTTCTCTCTGGAGAATAAATCATGAGTAGTGTCTGGGAGTCAAGGAGAAGTTCAGCATTTAATGCACTTCTATAAACCTATTTGCCCCTAAGGATACACTGTGGTAGGAGTTTAGAAGTTGATGAGGAACTGTGGAGCAATTTGGTAAAAATTCTGGTCATTTTCTCTGGTAGAGTTCTTTTCTCATCAAATATTTTCCTAGAGAATTATTCACTGAGGAATAAACTTCAAACAACCCTTCATTCATTATTTCCTAGTTTTATTATAATGCTACAAATCAAATAATCACAAGCTTATCCAGCCAAACAAACATCTACTTAAGTTAAACACATTAGAAGTAGCTAAAACTAAATAAAATTAGACAAAAAGCCCTCTCAACTGAGTTTATTCTTAATTAAACTCAACAGACCAACTGCACTATACACCTCACGGAACTTCAGGAGCTACAGAAAGTTCCAGATTAGATTACTGTATATGATTCAGTAATCTACCAGGATTTTTGCTGGCTACAGCAATGTTTTGCTTTGTTTCCAAGTGGAGTTTTTTACATGGCCAGAGACAGAAAATTCTGCTCACAGTTTTCTTACCTTTAACCTCTTCTGAACCTTCCTTTCCCTCTCGCCAAAGCAAAAAATTTCGTTATTTCTGAGTGAAGCGGCAAGACTGCAAGTGATTTTAAAAGTCCAAGATAATGGAACACCCAAGGTTGGGAATGTTTGACAACTCTTGAAATCAAATAATTTCCTGTTCCATACCAGCAAATGCATTTAACAGAGGCATCCGTGATATTCAAGGCAGTATTTGAAAATGGTCTTTTGAGGACTAAATCAGCATCCCAAGCATCATAGGCTTTAGGGCCTGCCAAAAGAGGTACAAGGCAGCAACTTTACAAGGTTGAACAGGAGATATTTAAGAGACACTCAGACCAGAAGTCTCTCAAGTGTCTTGGAACCTACTGGAGGTGAGACACAACACATAAAGAATGGAAAAAGGAGCTCATCCACCCAGCCAATGGAAAACTCATTTCTTATTTCCCAGACCTGAACAGGGGAGCTAAAAAAAAAAAAAAAAAGCAATGGAAAACCAGACTTCTGCTACTATAGTACAAATTTTTTCTGATGACTTGGTGGTCCTGTAACCTCTGCAATGTTTCATTGTCCTTCTGATAACAACATGGGGGGATGTCATGATAATGACTCTTCTTTCCTTCACACATAGAAGGAAATCTCACAATCCAGGATCTCAAAGTGGCAAGAAGGGGCTAACTATTGCTGGATTTATAAAGCAAAGAATATATGAATGAAGAAGAATTCAAAGAATTACAGAGGAAGAAAATGGTTGCTGCATCCTTCCTTGTCACTATCTTCAAAAAGACCAGAACTAATATGAAACTTTAAAATTTGGAAACCTTCGTTATCTCTATCTGTTATAGTTCCTATAACTTATATATTCAAAGTTTCACTCAAACCTACTTGTAAATTACTTTAACAAATCAATGGGGGAAAAATATTTTATGCACAGTATAGTCACGTTTAAATTATTTCAATTTTCTTCTCTGGTTAGATGCATATGCAAAGCTGCAGACATTTTGCAAATTCCAATATTTCAGTGAAAAGCATTTTCAGTTTAGACCTTGAGCAAACTTCACCACAACAATTGAAAACCTTCAACTAAAGCTTTGCACAAAGGGCTAAAGGAAACTAAAGCATAAAGAAACATTAATTTCATCACCTAATAAAAGCAGTTTAAAGAGAGCTGTATCATTAGTTCAATTTCAAATGCAAACCTGGGTGCTTTCCCACAAAGAATACTTTTTATTTCAAGAGCTGTTCTCTCACCTGATGCCCATGTGAGATTAGACAGCACAACACGGACTGGAGGAACTGAAAGTAACACAGATTTAGAAAAGGAATGGAAGGCAGTTTAACAGTAACCGAAGACTAATTCTACTTAACTAGCAAACAATCACTACATGGTCAATGTTTCATTAAAAAGGGGGGGGGGTAGTGTGTAAAAGTCTGCTTCATTTTCTTTATCAAAAACCTGAAACAAATATACATATAAATCTCCTGGCAACTTTACACAGTCCTCCTAGTTCCTGCCTACAGGTTGCATATCAAAATACATAGTCACTTCTCTGGGCAAAGAGTACCTAAAAAGCAGGTTTTGCAATCCCTGCACCTTTTCTGGGACGAGTGCTGTTCCATTTATTATAAATTCAGTTATCCCTGAGACTGTACATGTTTCCCAGGGCCAATATGAGATTTAAAGCCATGGCTTTCCTTTCAAGAGGTAAACATAACCTACTTTCACTTGTTACTTTGTACTTTTCACTCATTACTTTGTACTTTTGCAGTTAAATAACCTCAGCTCTAAAGTCTGAGAGCACATTGCTTGGCTCAGTTTCATTGGCTAGCCAGGCTTGCTAAAGAATATGTTTTAACCAGTTACCATCTGCAATCTCCCTATTATAGTATCTTCTCTCAGATGTGTGATATGTGACAACTTTGTTAAATGGACATAGGTGTAATCTACCATAAAACATTATTTCACAGTGTGCACACTGGAATTTAAATGCTGCCATTCCTTTCAAGAAAGCAAGTGACCATAACTGGAAGGAGAAAATAAATTCAGAGAGTTATGACATATTATGAGGCATCTGAGACTAAATTTAAGTCCTTAAATGAATATCAAGTTAATTTTGTAGCATCAGGGGCACTCAGAGGAAGGAGCTGAAGCCAAAAGTAGCAAAACTTTTCATGTACTTGGAACTTCCCTAACACATCTGGCTCACAGCTGCAAGGGACTAAGAGGGACTCGGTATTTATATTGTTCTTTTCCTCTCACAGCTACTAAGAATGGGGATGCCCATTTATGTATAGAATCTCTGAATTTTTTTGGGTAGGAAGGGTAATTTTAAAGATCATACAGTCCCAATCCCCTGCCACGGGCAGTGACACCCTCCACCAGCCCAGGTTGTCCAAAGCCCCATCCAGCCTGGCCTTGAACTGCCAAGGATCCAGGGGCAGCCACAGCTTCTCTGGACAATCTGTGCCAGGACCTCACCATCCCCATCATAAAGAATTTATTCTTTTGTACTTTAAAAGTCCTTGTCATTTCTTTGGTAACTTAGCTTTCAGAAGTCCTGAAACTTGAGCATTCTCCTCAGTGCACCTCATTAACAAGATGTAAGACGCTTTTTTACTGTCCCAGGAATCAGAGAAGTAGAATGGGGAAATTCGACATTTTTCCTCAGTGTCTGAAAGGGAAATGTTGACATGATTATGGTACCAGCTTCAGAACTGATCTCTCAGAATGACATACAACACAGGTATTGGAGCAATCCAACAGATCTAGAAAATATTTAAGATGGGGCTTTTGTGAATATATGGTGTAGGAGGGGAGGATATGGATATGGATATGTGAAAAATATGGATAAGTCAGAGAAGGGGGTTAGAAAAGGTTGCTGTTTGTTTGGGTTGGCTTTTTTTAAACTCCTCTAAAATATTGAGCACTAACTACTCAAACCATGGAGAAGGTTTTGCATGGATGTAAATACCAAGCTTGGAAAAAGCAAACTGAAAGACAGGAAACAAAGATATTTAGCTCAGTGCACATGCTACAATGACTGACAAAATTTATTTCAGCCCTTTTTCAACAAAGCTTGAGGCCAAATAAATAAAAGGCGGTAAGGTAAATAAATGGAGGTAACTTGAGGTAAGAGAGTTATGCTTTGCTCTCTTTTGGTCATTAAAACCTGATAGAGTTTTTCTCCCACTCAAGCTAAAAAATCAGAGTTTTGTTTTATATATAAATATATATGTATGCATATGTGTGTGCATATATATATATATTTATATATATATATATATGTTAAAAAAGTATCTAAGTGCTTTCATCCAAATCCTGTTACCTTCACTTTGAAATCAAAGTGAAAATTCCCACCTCAATCAGAATTTCTCTGTCCTTTAAATATTTTAAAATGTTCTTTCCAGCATCTGTTAATTTAAATGCAAGATGCTATTTCTCAGATAAATTGTGAATGTGAATTGCAAATTCATTACACTCTAGCCTTCTTGATAGATAATGATCCCACAGGCATTTGCTTTGTATCTTCAAATCCTATTTTATTTCATCTCATTCTTTGAAATTACACTTAGGCTTCTGGTAGGTTTTCCTCTCCAACTTACAGAAAAAAAGCTTCTCTAAGAGCTTTAAAAATTATTTCCTCAATGGCTCTATTTCCTTCCTTCCCAGATACTAATTAATTTTGCAATGGCTTGCAAGTAAGATGATTTCATTGCAGAAACATCAACAGGTCAATAATCAAGCACAGAGAATCTACTGTGCTAGGTGCTGTGGAGGAATAACATGATGAAAATAGTTTTTCAGAACTATAAAAGAAAGATCAATATAGGACTTCACACTGACATTAATTTCCTCATTCCATGTAAGTATGCAGATCTCAAAGTGTGCTGGGAAAATAAAATCATGATATGTGTTGAGAAATTTGGAGTTAAAGCCGAGGAACATACTAAATCAAAGCAAACTGAAGCTAAGGTAAAGATCTGGCACAGAACAAACCAAAATAAAAACTACAGTAGTCCAGAATGGTATTTGATCAAACAAACAAGCCACCCTAGGAAAACTTATTTTCTAAAGTTAGCTATACAATATACTAACTACTTTATCTCTTAGAAGCTCTTCCCCACCACATACATTAAAGGATATTTTACATCAGTACTGACATGAGCTCAGTCACCCTTGTGAACTGCTGAGTTAGGCCACAGGTTAGGAAAACAAATGCCTTTATGCAGCAATAAAGAGAGATTCAATTCTACTAACAAGATGTAATGAAAGTTTCAGTAACAGACTAGTATATAGTCTCACCTATTTTTTTCCTAACACAGAATTTTTAAATGTTCCTAGCTCTGTTAATCTAGGCTGTTAAACCTTAATTCTAAATGAATCCCATGCACACAGTCCTCTCAACTTTTTTTTTTTGCAAGATAATGCCAATTTTTGTCAATAGACATCTAAGAGTACCTAAATATATAATGCAAAGTCTGGAATTAAATGGAGGTAATACTGGGAACTAAGAATATAACATGAACCTGACCAGCAATTATGAGTTTCTGTGCTTGCTCTGCCTCCTTTTGCTTCTCTATCTATAAAAAGAGATTAACTACAAAGATCTGTTAGGTAATCACCAACAGTGAGAATGATCCAAAGTTAATTTTTTTTACACAAAAAAGCATTGTCAGAAAACCACTAGACTATCAGAACACCAAAAGCTTGGTCCAGTAACCCATATCTCTGAGAAAATGGTGGGCTACCCATGAAAAACTGAGAGCCTTTTCTTCTATCCCACTGCATAATAAAGAATTTCTGGTTAACTTTAATCATCAGATGATGAATTTTCCATACCAGGTCTCTGTTCCTAACACTATTACTGTTTGTTTATATATATTTCAGTTAAAAAATACTCTTTTATGAATGGTACTAGTAAGAAATGTTTAAGTGTCCAGTTACAGTGTGGACAGACAACTACACTGATTGCAAAAGAAGATTAGAACTGAAATACTATTCCAGAAAATGGCATCAACAGCAGATGAAGATATAATGTACTGATACAATCCTAACTTAGACAATGTTGTCCTCACAGGTTTAGAGACAGATGTATAGGAAAAAAAAAAAAAACAAACAACAACAACAAAAACCCACAAAACAGAAAACCATGCTTATTTATTCTATATTTTCTTATTTCTTTCTGTCACCAGCTGTTAAACACTTTGGACACCTAGCTCAGGAGAGTACAGCTCAAAACCCTGAGTCTTGGAACTTTGTCTCTATGGGAGAATGATCTTAATTTGAGGTACCTAAATCTTCCTTATGGTTCTGTTCATATTCAAACCTTTATCCTCAGCCTTATGGATCTTTAAAAACCTCAGTTCAGCCAGAAAATTCCTTCTGTTAATCTGAGAATATATAGAAGCTGAATAGGGCAGCCCTTACTCTTTGTTCAAGAGTGCCGTAATATTGAATTTAAAGTTCCTGTTCAAAATCAGTCATAATAGGTATTTGAAAACTGGTACAACTAATATAGTTACATTATCATCTTATTGTTTAACAGGAAAAAGATGTTTTGCCAGAGATGGGCATTTGAAGAGACTTTCAGTCCAAAAGCTCTGAGATCAGGTACCAAATTGCTCTTAATCACAAATCCTTCGAGCCAGGCATGAATCAAATTTGCAATCTTCTAATCAGTACTCAGACACCTTATCCATTGCACGGCTGGCAGTAGCATTCACCTCCTTGGCAGTCACTCCTGGCTAACTTAAATATCTCCTGCTCTTGTGATATTTCTGAGAAACTACTCCACATGCATTTATTTTTTCGATTGTTTTAAAAGGACAAACTAGAGTTTTATTCAGAGCTTTTAATTCTGCTGTTTTGTAGGGAACTGCAGGGCTCACAATTACAACTGAATCTTTTTTGTGTTTCAACTCTAAGGTTGCCTGTATAGTACACAAATATAATGTCTTTCAGAATTGCAGATGGAAAAAATGCAAAGCTGCTAAGCTAACACTCAGCTAAATTAAATTCATGTCCACTAGTCCTCATTAAATAGGAATAAAAAGCTCAGCTAAACTTTTAAAATTATTTAATCCATTAACTAATGATGATATAGATTGGTCTTACAGAAAAAAAAAAAAAACCCAAACAGGTCTTCCAAAAGGTTAGAGAGCACACACATGCCACGGACTTTAGACAGCAGAGTTCAAGCTAATGAAGGGCTTGTACAGTTCATGCCGTTCAATAGATACCATGCTAGTTTCAGCTCTGATTCTACTCAATATCATGTACCTCACTGAGCAATACTCAGCAGCAATTAAGGTGGAAACAGCAGCCACTGAAACAGATATTTGACCTACTATGTGATCAATTGTCAGATGACATTGAAGCAATGGAGCAAAAGCCCAGGGAGATGCAGCAGTCAGCGGAAGGTGACAGGGCTTGCACATATGGGGTAAATCACATGGAAGTAACAGGACCCTGAATATCAATGACCAGATCAACAACCCACCCAGGTCGCTGTGGCAGAAACATACTGATTAGCTGGGGTAACAATTTTTGTTCTTTAAACTTATAGTTATTTCTATCTGTTCACAGCAAAACTGTACATACATGGCATGACCCGAGCAAGGACCTGACTCCTTGCATAACAGTTTCTACAGCAAGTAGGATGGAGGAAAACTGTTGATTTAGAGTTTAGAACAAGTTTAGAATTTGGTAACTTGGTATATTATTAACATAAGTAGGATGCACCTTTCTTACATTGATACCGATGTCAACAAAATGGATCCCTGAGATATTCCAAGGCTTGGAAATGTCTGGGCAACACTGAAGTTATTCATAAAGATCTAGCAATATCTGACTGAGAAGAGTTAGTTCTGTTGGTGGGTAGCTGTCCAACAGTGACAATAGCTAACAAGCAAAACACATACATCCCACCCTCACAAAATCCCTTTCTTCAGAAAAAGAAACATTTATTCCTGTGGAGTAATTATTCTTTTCAGTAGTAAATTCCACAAAACTGCCTTTCAAAACTAATTTTACAACCTATACACACGAGTCCGTTACAAGTTGATTGAATTGAGTATTTAAACTGACAAACAGTTACTTCAGTAGAAAGGAAAGCTTCATGACTTCTAGGCACTGCGGATTCTGGTAACGTGCCATATATCCTCATATTTCTCTGTCTTTCTTTATTCTGCCTTAAACTAGAATTATAGAACCTCCTCTAGCAACTTAACCTGGCCTTTAGAAGTAGTAAGACTTACAAGTAACCTCAGTTTATTTCACTTTTTCCTTTGACTATATCTATAGTGTATTGTCTGCTGCAACAGCCAGTATGTTGTAATTTTTTTTAAATGGTACATATAAAAGGAATAACTTCTCTTAGAATTTTTCCCCAAATAAAATTCCTACTAAGATGGATTTTAACTTTGGAATTAGATTTAGAGAATTTATTATTTACAGATTAAATCACTCAAATTCTACCATAATACTTGTATGCAATGTGAATATAAATTTCACAGATATTAATGTCATCTATTTCTATTTTACCTGTCTCAGATTTTACACTGATTACAAATAAATCCAAATTCAAGCAAATATAGTACAAATACAACAAAAAATATTCCCAAGTGTCCTTAATTCATTTGTATCTTTTTCACAAAATCATAGAATTGTTAAGGTTGGAAGAGACCCTTAAGATCATCCAGTCCAACCATTAACCCACCGCCACCAAGTCTACCCTTAGACCATGTCCTCAAGCACCGCATGTACCCGTCTTTTAAACACCTCCAGGGATGGGGACTCAACCCCCTCCCTGGGCAGCCTGTTCCAGTGCTTGATGACTCTTTCAGGACAGAAGTTCTTCCTAATATCTAACCTAAATTTTCTCTGGCGCAGCTTGAGACCTTTTCCTCTAGTTCTGTCACCTGTTACTGGGGAGAAGAGACCCACCTCACTGCAACCTCCTTTCAGGTAGTTGTAGAGAGCAATAAGGTCTCCCCTCAGTCTCCTCTTTTCCAAACTAAACACCCCCAGCTCCCTCAGCCACTCCTCATAGGGCCTGTTCTCCAGACCCTTCACCATCCTCGTTGCCCTTCTCTGGACACGCTCCAGAACCTCAACATCCTTCTTGAAGTGAGGGGCCCAAAACTGAACCTAGGGCCTATGAAAAAAAAAATAGTTTTTTTTTTTCCATAGTGTTATCTTCAGTATGCAGTTTCCAAGTTGATCTCCCTCTCTTAACCACCTTGGTTATATCTCCTCCCAGAAGCACAGGTAAATCTTGAAAAAAAGAAAAGACTTCCCCATAATTAAACTGGAAGCCAAGAATACTTCAGTGACAGTGTAAAAATGACAATGCTTAACTACCATGGTGAAGCATCACATGATATCAGGTGGGATTATATTCTTTTAAAATCAACACATACAATTTTCTCCAGAAATTAGACCTTCAGAACTGGTCAAGGATAGAACTATAAGATAATATAGGCAAAAGCCAACACTTAATCATGTGTTTGAAGTGTGTGCTTAGGAGACTTCTTTCATGAAAATAAGTAAGAGATTACAAAATGGTAGCTGCACTCACTACCAAGTGTTGGCAGTGGGTTACAGCACTGAATGAAAACCACTGGATCCATTTACCACCAAAACAATTTCTTAACTACTCTGTTTACTATAAGCTCATATCTTTAAGAAACTGTCATTTTATATAAATGCAGCCATTTATTATAGTCTGACATGCAATACTAATTAATATGTCATCACAGTTGAAATGACATTTATGGTTGTAATGAGGCTTGAATTAAGTCTCTCTTCAGTGAAAGAGTGGCTTCTTATAAAAAAGACAACAACCATGTAGGATTTGGATTATCTCTTAATATTTTTTTCAATAATGAGTTTAGAGAAAGACATCAAAATATTACAAAAGATAATATCCTGCAGATTTCTAATTTCATCTTTTGCATTTTTGAAATCCATATAATTTCTGAACTTATGCTTTTCTCTATTTTATACTTCCTACATACTGTACACAATACTCCAAGTCAAATGGAGGATTTAGCACCATAAATGCTTAAAGAAACCATATGCCAGTAAATTGAATTCATCTACTTTAGGGATTCCACTATTGTTTCACAGCAAGTTATGAAACTGTACCGTGAACATAGCTGTGGTTGGTCAAAAAACTAAAGTGATTATAAATCTAGAAACATTTTCATTTCATTTTGTGTGGAAAAAAATGCTTTTCAGAAAAATCTTGAGTTATTTTTTTATCTAGGAAAATGAATGTAATCTTTTTTCTCAAGATTGATATACTAACACACCTGTTGAAACACTTGACACAAAGGCATGCATAGCCTTCAAGTTTAAATCACGTTATCCTTTACCTATCATGTACTAGATTAAACTCAAAGCATCATCACAGTAGTGATCAATAAGTTCAAACCAGCTCAAATATTGCCAAAATATTGTCCCAGACTTACACATCCCAAGGCAGCTGCTATTTTGAGACAGAATGAAACGCTGAAAGGACAGGGTAAGGAACATCAGACAAAGAGAGTGATTGAATCAGTCCTCGCAGATAACCACTCTGAGCATAATAAAATCCATCCTAACACCAAAAGTACTTGCGCTCCCTCTTCTCCTGTGGATGGCTGCTGCAGAACCTCATTACATTCATGGATCTTAAATTCCACTATAGGTTTATTCAGGGGCATTTTTGACTATTTTTTTTTTTAATGCCAACATCATTCATGATCTTAAAAAGCTCTTCCACCTCAATAGTGTTTATCCCTGAAGTTTTTATAGAAAATGATCACATCATCTCTACCTCTATTTTTTGGCTTGGCAAATGTTGATATTAAACATGAAGATAGCATGTACCTTACTGTCCCTTTCTGTTGCTGTTCTGTTAGAGAGGAAGAGAAAGCAGTCATTTACATGGCTGCCTGTGTTTATAGGAGACTCTTCCAAAATCATCCCCTCTGGCAACAAATTAAGTCCTCTTAAGGACAGAATGAAAGATACATTTCCTTACAAATCCTTGTCATCCTGTGATTCATACCCAAAAACTGTAATGCAGCCTTTAAGAATTAGGCTCTTTGCCTGGGTGTCTGCTACCCCATCTTGAAAATGTCGATTATCACATTTATATTTTGCTATGAGCTAGCCTATGCTTTCAGAAGATACTATGCAATCACAGAGAAAGTAATTAGGATGAATATTGCCTCTAGCTGTTCGGATCACTTAATCACAGTTTTCTGCTTTGAGCTAAGAATAATTTATCATAATTTCCTTTACAAAATAAATGCAATACATAGCGTTCCTCATTTTAAGTAGTAGGCTTTTCTTCCAAGTGTTTATCTTTCTTTGAGATGTTCCCACTAACACTGAGTCCACACATGAATCAACTTATATTGACAAGAATAATATATGATTTAAAACTGAAGCTAGCATCACTTTCAACATTTAGAGAAATATTTATTTTTAAATAACAATATTTTCAGGATTTATCTCCTACAATAATTATCCAAAATAATAGGTAGGTCATGTTTTCACTTCACTGCATTTTAAACAAAATGGGTTTGCATTTTTGTAAATGTGTTTTTTAAACCATTTCTAATAGCTTAAATTGGTGTATATATAAATAATTAAACCTTGAATCCAACTAACTCCTTTCTGTAGCATTTAAATTATATTGATCTTTCTGTAGCATTATGTTTCTGGGTAACTATATTACAGACACACAAGTATTTTAAATTAATTCTGTTTGCATGCAAAAAAATTAGCATTTGTCATTTACATATACTCCTTTTGGTTACTTTGTCAATACAGTCATGACATTTTTCTTTCCCAACTGCATAGCTCTCTAACGCATTCTTCAAGTAAAAGCACGTGCAGCTGAGCGATTACGCAGTATTTTAGACACATGGCACATTAAGTGCCATATTCACCACAGAGGGTTGCCTTTTCCTTATGTTAAATATTTCAGTAATTCTGGCTCCCAATGTATGTACCAATGTTTGCAATTCCTGCTCCCTTTCTTGAGAATTAGTAATATTTACTCAGGGCTTTGATGCTCAGTGCTTGCTAGGAACAGAAACATACCTCTACTTACTCCAGCAGACCCCAAGCTTCCCTGCATGTCCCCTGGATGCCGCTGGACACCAATGTGTAGAATTCACACCTGTGAGTTGTCAGTTTCCCATAATCCACCGTGACAGTTCAGTGCAGAAAGATTTAATATTAAACATGAGAATTATTCGGCAAGTTCTGACCTTCCTCAAATATACCTCAGGCAGGGATCCCTTGATATCACTTAATATCTGAGTGGAGATGCTGGACTCATCTGACCACGTTATTCTTAACGCTACATCATTTTTACTTCTTTATAAGCTGTTACATATAATTGTATATACAAGTACTGATGAATGCTACAATGATGAATGCTACAACTACAAAGAATTTCTTCTGCCTAGTTCAGACCTAATTATCCAGAAGATACTGGAACTATACAATTCCTTTGGGCTCTCCTGGGAGTAGATTTTTCTATTTGTGTATAGAGTAATTTTACATTTGTACATCTTCAGAGTGAACAGCTCTTACTAAATAGAAGTTGTTCATATACTTTTTTACATTTATCATTTCTACTGTATTATTACTCACACAGCATACCAGAGCAACTTCCCTCACCCCTCTAGGCAGGGGTCCCAAAGTTTTACTGCCTGGATATAATGCTATAGCAAAACCTATGACAAAAATCTACACTTCAGAAGAGGGAAACCAAAGATTCAAATTTTGAAATTAATTTTGAAATTAATTTCTCTCTAAATTAATTCCCATTCAGCTCTTCTGCTGGAGATCTTAACAGCTGTTTGACTACCAAGCAGTTAAGAGCGGAAACTTTATAGAAATACATTCATTCTCTTTTTCCAAAAGAAAATTTTCTGAGGATCAAATCTAAGTTCAAAACTGAAGAAAAGCTTGAAAACTGAAGAAAGCCATTGGTCTTGGACAGATAATTGATTATTATTTCCAAAATATTTTGGATTTAATTAAAGTCACAGCTAAATGAACTGCTTTAAAGAATATTTTAAGATCCAGAATATCTGTCTGTCACATTGACTGGAAGACATTACCATAAATTAAGAAAGTTAAAAAATTCAAGCAATTTTTTTTCCACCACCCTCCATAAAAATACAAAAAGCCCTTACACACTTAAAGAATTGAATTACAAGATATGCAAAAACCTAAGTACATCCCTATTATTTACATTCCACATATATTCAAATGGCAAAAGGAATACAGAAGTCATATGCTAGAATTCATGCCAATTTTCAAATCAATCCCAATAGCTATCCATTATAATACTTATTTTTAATTTTTTTGTTTGTTTGTTTGTTTGTTTCTGAGCTTTTTCAACAGTAACCAAAGATGTGTTGGAACTCTTATAGACCTAACAGTCTTCTGACAGTAACAATATTTACATTATTGTAGAAATAATGTTAAACCTAAGACAAGTTAGCACAAAAGAGAACACTTAGATCACAACTTTCTGGATCTGGTTCAAAGTCAGCTGGGAAGTCCATGGAAAGATTCCCATCATCTAATAAATAGGCTTTCAATCAGCTTAATAGATATGTCATACTCTAAGACACCTTTGTGAGAACTTCATTCAGTGCTATTATTCAAAAGACAGCTGTTGCTGTTTTGAGCGATTTTTTGCCTCTGCTTGTACTAGTTTATGTCAAAATTGTAATGTTTTCCAGAGGTTTATTTGCACATCTGTTTAGGTACATATGCCATGCATTTAATTTGAAACTGATGATTTAAAAAGTGTCTTTGTAGTTACTTCAAGGTGAAGACTCATCAGAAACATTATCAGAGGATTTAAAAATAAGATTAATTACCAATTAAGACCTCATGTAAAACCATACCATACTGTGGCAATACTAATTCCAGGACCCAATGAAAGACTTATTTATAGCAATTTCAAAGGCCACAAAAACCCACATTAATTTATAGTATCTCTCCTTCCAGAATAATTTTTTCCTACTCAGCTTTATTATATTCACTTGAAAATTTTCATAATATGTTTTGCAATTGGAGATACCTTCTTTTAATTAATTCACCAACATCTGATGTTCTCTTTTCACAGTAATGGACTGCTCTAGCAGTCTTTGATAAACCGAATTTATCTAAATTAAGGGGTGAAGATCTAAAGAAGACAGATGAACTTGGCAACTGCTTAGAAAGTATTCATGTATTAGAACAAATGGTAATGTAAATACTGCATATAGAATGGCTTCCACATTTGTTTGTATTATTTTTTATTTTAGTTTGACTGATTCAGTAATAACCTAAATTGAATTTTAAGATTGCAGTTTTGATAATAAATTGGCTTCATGTATAATTTAGGCCTGACCTCAGTTTTGCCTCAGACATATAAAGCATTCTGTACATAAGAAAGGAGATCAGTTTTTAAAATAATCTTATAGTGCTACATTGATGAAGTGATCTAACTTCCTAACTGATCTAGTAACTCATTACACACTTTATATCATTCAAGATTGATTAAGTGATAATTGTATTTGAGGTAGGTCTCATATCATTAAACAAGTTGTTTGTCACCCCAAAATATGATGATGCTGCATATCAGACAATTGATTGATCCATGCAACTTTTATCTCATACTCTAAAATATATATAATCTTCTGACATATCACAAATACCATATTGCGTGAGTAAACTACTTGGCCTGCTATTTTTAACCCCTTCCTGTAGTATCTCTAGGTAAGCATATTTACATGTTTAGCCATTACTTTCCTAACACGTTCCAAATATCACTGAAAATCAGCACAGGATCAGGCCACTGAACACCCAGACAGCTGCATTTCTGTTTTGTCCCAATACATGCTGAAAAGTCAAGCATCTTTAGCTGCCTTTTGAGGAACCCGGATTATAGGGTTGGGGTTTTTTTTAGTGTTCACTGTCAAAATAAGTGGGCAAAATAACAAAATACAACATACCAAACAAAACAAAAAACCAAAAAACCCCAACTGTTTTTTTCAGTTATTCTGTTTTCATCAGCAAATGATAATCTTTCAAAGTCAGTATTCTTTACTAGTGTAAAGAATAGGATTTTGCCTTATCTCTTGACTGCTGAAATGGCACCAAAAAAAAACCCCACAAAATCCAGTTATACAACTGTCTCCTCTAGCTTACTTTAATATTCCTCCATCAATTAAGTGCTAAAGAATGAAGTTTAGCACACTACATTTTTCTCCTCCCTCAGAGGTTGGTCTAAGCTGATGCAGTACAGTCAGTGCTCCAGGAAGAAAATATAAAATGGGAATTATAAAATGTGAACTATTAAATCATTCATCTAGCACTTTCAGCTTCCTTTATTTGCATGTGTTTTGACCATAACCATTGATCCAGCAGTAGTTCCAACTGAAGTCTCATGGAACCAAAAGTGCCTTATTTTAAGAAGCTGGTTAGGTCAAGAAAAAGAAGGGGATCGCTAATAAGTGTTAAATAAGTGATTGTGAAGAGACCTTAAGACACAATGGAATTTAAAACAGACTAATTAACCAATGCATGTGATATTTCATATACTTGTTATATACCTGCCACATCTAAAGTATTCTTTCCACGTGATGATTTGTATTGTCAGCATCTCAAAGTTTCCATTCCCTTTGAAACATTAATATCAATGGAATAGGGTTTTAAAACACCAGATGAGAATTGGACAGAAGAGCTTTTCCAATAGGTATTTTTAAAAAAAAAAAAAAAAAAGAAAAGAAAAAACCATTTATATCAAGGAACTACTTCTTGTAGGATCTCATTGATGTGTTGGCATACTGCTTTGCTGCAGATGAGGTACTATTATTGTGTCATTTAAAGCATAGTCTACTAGTCTAAATCCACTAATTTCACTCAGTAACAATAGTTGCTCTCAAAGCATACTTTTAGCTGCAGAAACCATTTTTTTGAAAGAAAATACTGGGAGCAATACCTCTTGTCCTGGGAGAGTGAAAACCTCAAGAGACACCATCGTGGAACAGACAGGCAAAAAACCAGAAGAGTTGACCTACAGAAACGGAAATTATTTCTTTTGTTTCCTGTCTCTGCCTCTACAGTAGCAAGCCTAGTACTACTTTTTTTTTCCCCTTATCAGTTTTCCTCATCAGTGTATACTTTAATATACTAAGCAGATAACTAAGCAGAAAACATTCTAGTTCAACTTATTTAAATTTATCTCTAGGTCTACAGTTGTCAACTGGACTGTAAAAGTCTCCCAGAATAACTATAATCTGTGTTAACTGGGTCAGTTGGGATAATCCCAGTACCAGGAATTTTCTCAAACTATATGAACTATTCAAAACATTCCATCATTGCTTCCCCCCACTCTAAGTCTCCCATATCTTCAGATGAAAATCACTAAGAGCTAAATATCAATTAGTGCTGGTATGCAACAGCTCCAGCTCAAGTTTGGACTTGAAGAGATGGAAGAACTTGCAGAAAAAGGTATTTTTCATTATTACAGTCTTTGCTTGAACATACATAGCAAATGTGCTTGACAACTCAAGTATGAAATTGCTACAGGCAAAGGACATTAACAAATTGGCAAATCTGGTGCCTTAGGGAAGTAACCAAAATGAAGTTGCCTATCTGAAACTTCTGTTCTGTCACTGTCTAAATATACACTTTCTTCAAGTGCTGCAGGGTGTAAACTGGAAGTTGTAACTTGCTGAGGGGATGCTGACTGAATGCTTTGAATGAGGCCTCATTTGTGATAGCAGAACAGTACATCAGTGCACTCCAATATTCAGCTGAAATTTTCTTCACGCTTAGGAAAGATATTTGGGAACCCTGTACGATGGAGTAACTTGTCAAACTCACAGCTAGTCTAACTGGAACTATTTATAAGGCCCAGCACATTGAACTATAAATTGCCTGTTTCTGCACAGTCTGTGAGAGGTAATTCATAGGCTTTTCCTACATTGTTCATAGAAGTACAAACTAGCCTAGTCATGTGCTTTTAGTTTTCCTTATAAAGGATATTTTGTGACTGATAGCAGAGAGATATGCAAAGCAATGAGGCAAAACTTTATTTTCAGATTTATATGCAAAACATGTACACCTGGAAGAAGTGTGTGGCATAATACGGAAGGGTTTTAAGAAAGTAGATGATGGAGCTAAGTTTTCAGACCACTCTAACTAGAATTTTGGTTAGCAATTAATTGTGCTTATAGCTATCTATGGTAGAACACCATCCTTACTTTAGTTTTGAAAATAAATACTTTAGTACTACTGCTGGCAAGGAATGTAGCAAGGAATGTAGCTGCTGTCTCGCATGCAGTATCAAAAGTGACAGGATGTATGCAGCTACTCATTTATCATAGGTTTCTGGGAGACTTTGGAGTGACCTGGTGTTCAGTCTTACAGAACTCTGGTAAATTTGCAACTTCAGACAGATTGCAGTGTTAGTGTTATTGACTTATAATGGAAGAAAAATTCACACAACTGAGGTGAGAGCACAGATAGTTTCCAGTACTTTGTGTGAATTAACAGTTAAAACCTAAGAGGAGTATTTCCTGAGAAAGGCGAGAACTACTGCATAAAAGATTTCAGACAAGGTTAGGCACATCTGAGAAAACAAGGAATAGCAAGCACTACTCAAACATGAAAAGAGAAGTATATCAAAGTGTGATGTAAAAGTGCAATTTTTCCAAGTAATAAACTGTTCGGTGGGAAGCCAGGCAGCAGCGATCTTTCAGCAATTGAAGATGTGTTCATTTGAGATATGTGCTGCATAACCTGGTTGTTTGCTGTGTTTTGAATCTTTTGCAACTTGCAAAAATATCCTCATTAGGCAGTTTTCTATTTCCTGATTGGATTGTTGCTTAGGCAGACAAAGCAGCTCTTCCAACAGGCAGCAAAACCAGGATGTGTGCAAAACTGACCTTAAAAGATTAATGATCGAGTTTATCAAAGATCTATTCAAATGGCCGTTGTGTTTCCAGTTTTAAAAGTTATACTGCAAAGAAGTCACCTACAAAAGAGAAGCCTCTGACAACTTTCTCACAAGGGATGGCACCCTAATTTGAATTTGAGGGTGTTAAACTCTGCTCTCATCTATACTGCAGAATACCAGAACACTTCAGGTGGCAGTATTCTCTCTCAGCGAAACCAATGCCACCAAGGAGAGTGGCAGGTGACAGCCACAATCAATTGCAAGGTACTCAACTCAGGTGTCCAGTGCTAGTGCATTTTAGCTGTCCATTGTAACCATAGTAACAGTCCGAACCCTATTAACTTTCTTGAACAAAATAATTATGACAAAAATTGCAATATACATTGTTACTTCCTTTTTTAACCAGTCAGATCTCCTGCTTCAAAGGGATCCAATGAGCTAAAATAACAAGATAGAATAAAATTTTAACATTACATATACATTTTTCCACAATTATCACTTCTGACATCTCTGGAATACTTCAGTACAACATGTTGCCAGTGTCAAACCCAAACATCTTCTAATTTCTTCAAAATTTCATTTAATAGTATTACTTCCACATTGTTACCACTTAGAAGCCAAGCGAGACTTTATGTTTAGTCTCAGCCAAAAATGATATCATATATCAATATGATGCAAAAACTCAGCATATGACTTCAATGAAGTGGTCAATAATAAATCTAAGCACTATTCACTAGCTTCTGATTGAAGAATATGTGAATTCTGGCTAAATCCATTTTAAACATTTAGAGCTGAGCAAAAGCCCCTTATTTCCTCTTCACTGAGTTGCAATTACAGGAATTGATCTGAGAAAGGTGGTTATATTTTTCTTGATATTTTTGCTCTATCCTGGTGCTACTATGTTTGGGAGAATCATCTACTGGAAATCTTAGTGTCTAGTTTATATTTAACCTGCTAGAGAAGTATATCCATTCAGTTTAGGTGTTCAGCTTTTTGGATGAGTATCTAGAAATGAGAAGCCACTTATAAGACTACATAAGGTAGAAGAATCTGATATACTGTATTTCATCAGGAGATGTAGAAATCAACAAAAAATGGAAAGCATCAATCCAACTCATAGTTAGACTTTATGACAGGCATAACAAGAAATTCTCAGCAGATTCTGTTTAAACCCTGCTAAAGTGCTCAATATTTCTTAATAAAACCAGACCATAAACTATTTTTTCAGAAATACTGGGTATCATCTGGGGTAGCATCAGGGTATCATTTTACCCCCATGAGGAAATATATGTGGCTAAGAAGGATGTCAGAGGTCATCTATATCATAATTTTCAAAGAATTAACAAAATCCTTATCAGTGCCGACGGATGTTTAACTTGTGCTTGAACCACACACATATTCCTAGGCACATTTTCTTCTAACTAATCCCGCTCAGAATCAAAGAAAACTACAAAGCAAGCAAACAAAACCCTAAAGATTTTAGGCCTCTCATAGAAAAAATATTCTTCTAATTCTAAGACTAGCATAATCAGGTTGTTGATTGAAAGTCCTGCACAGTTACTTCTTTTCTATAACTGGCAATGTTTGTGTGCAGCAGTTGCAGTGCCTTTTAACTGTTGTTAAAAGTGAGTATGAAGCCAAAAAGCAAATGCTCAATAGGTAAAGACTGCTACATAAATCTTAAATAATAAACTATTTTAATCAAGACAAATTAAATGGTGACCAGAGAGATAATACTCAGTAGTGTAACCCTGGACCTTTACATAACAGATTATTCACAACATTTATGTAGTGCTCAGAAATAAAGCTCTCAACATATAGAATCGGAGCAGCAGCAACTTACGTTCTTGCTGTATGGGCAAAAGACTAGAAACAGCATTTACATTTTTAATCCTGCATAAACAGAGCATAACATTTTCCAACGATCCTGAGTGCAAAGTCACACAGGAACTGACACAAAGTTGAACAACAAAATCTGTCTTTGACACAGTCAAGCAATTTATATTAGGCTATACACATTTTCAGTTCAGGTCATACCTACAGCTATTGATCAGCAGCTGAAGTACAGACTGGAAAAAAATTTAAAATGCTGTTTAAAATGCCAGAAGGTATGACTTCCTTTAGAAAATGCCCAAATAATTTCTTTATTAGTTGAAATACAGATGCAGCACAAGAGGCACAAGGCATTCAGATAAACCTTCTATCTATCTATATCTGTGAAACCCTAGACTGGTGAAATATGAAATGAAATAGAGGAAAATTCAGATTAACCCTCTCTAACATCCTAATGATTAGTGAACAGCATTTGAAAACATGAAAAACTTCCTATTGTGAACATACCTGCATATGCATTGCTGATAAATTTGCTCTGCTTGCTTCTGCTGCATCAACAGCTGGCTATTACTATTGAATGTCAAATATTTCAATTAATTATTACTTATTTGAAACAAAAAGACATTCCAAAAAATTAAGATATTACTGGTTTAGGAACTCTTGCAAGCAAGGGAAGACCCTGGTCCAAGTGTCTATTCTTTAATTCAATATTTTGGGAGATAAAAGCTAATTTCGTTGTCAAAAATATGAAAACCTATTTTGTCTGTGATTGTACTGAAAAGAAATCTTTCCGTAAAAGCAATAGCCTTTTTCCAACCAAACTATTTCTATTTAAATAATAAATGCAATATAGCTGGATTTAAATTGCTGCAAAAACAACACTTGTTGACATAGAGAACCCTAACCCTAACCCTATGAATACACAGTAATATTAGTGTTGGTTTAATCTGTCTGCCTTCCACTGATTCAACATCACTGCTCATATTTTATATTTTCAGCCTTTTCTTCATGTTTTATAACTAGAAAGTCAGTTTTATGCATTAGCTACATAAATATCCTGAAGTATGTTTTTAATTAAGCAAAAAGTCTAGTACAATCTAATAGTTATCCTTGATGATTTTGATCCCAAGTTACAGCAAAATAAAAAAACCACAACCCCAAAACATAGTATCAAATAGGTGAAACATCAATACGATGGAAGAAATTAATACGATTTTGCAAGAGACCTTCGAGACAGTCATACATCTTACATAAAGGCTTGGCTTTGGGAGAAAGCAGCAGATGCTTTTATCTAAGAAACAGCCAAACCAAAAGAAATGAATAAGACTGTTCATAGATATAACATGCCTATATGTACTGAAGAAGAAAACAAGATCTGTAAAGATACAAGTAAAGGGCCAAGAGGTTAGAACTGGTGTAACCATCACTGCAGCAGCACCTTGACCGTACTGTCCTCCTCTGCTTTCATCTCTTTTTGAATTACGAGAAACTAGTTGGTGCTGATAAAAACTACACTTTTCTCACCATATCTTTGTCCTTTTTTTCCTAAGCAGTAATGCTTTTTAGCTGTATAATAACCTTTTTTTTTCTGTACAAAATAACACTGAATTACAGCCTCTTTAGCCACAAGAAGACAACAGAATAGGGGAAGGCTCATAAGACATCATGAAGTTGAACCATTGCACACCATGCAGCTTTTGAGGCAGCCTGTGAAAAGCTGTCAGAATAAAGCATGTTTCCTCCCTGACCTTCACCTGCTGCTGGTTCTGACTTAGAAGATTGTGTTTTCCTTTGTGGTGAACATTTGTTAAACCTCAGCCTCATTTATCATGAATGCTCAACATGGACCTTTTACAGAAAAGAGCTAAATGCCGAAAATGAATCAGTCTTTTTTGACTGGACACCAGGACAGACATTGCAACAATGACTTGAGGTGGACTCCTGCTACTATTTGGCTTTAACCATGTTCCTCTTCCATCATCTTGTAGAAAACAGCACAGCCACCTACAATTTGTTGAAAGTGCCACTTAGAAGAAGGGATTGGAAGAGTTGTTCAATATTGAAGACTAGCCCTAACACAAATTTCATGTGGTTACTTTGTTATAGTGATAGAAATTGCTGATGAGAATGAAACAAAAATTTAGCATAGAAAAAAATACTGTCTTTAGGTTAGCAGTTGCCAAAGCATAATCTATGGCAATCTATTTCTAGCTTGTTGTCCAAAAGGGCAGCTTCTATCTTTAGTTTTAAGTGCTAAGTCACATATATCGGGACAACGTTTCAGTGTTTTACAAAAATCATCTTTGCAAATATGGGGAGATATAACCATATTGGGGCAATGTCTGCTATACAGATTTAGAAGTGCAGCACTGAACTCAAGCACAAGTAGGAGGAAAACATGTTCTGTGAAATACCTTACCAAAGAGAAAACCACTCAAAAAACGTTTCAATATTTTTTTTTCTCATCAAGAAGCTCATACAGGATTTTACAAGTTCTGGCCTTACTTGAATATACTTAGTTGATCATAAGTTAGATCAAACCAACCAAATCACAGAATCATTTCTCCTTGTCAGGCTGGTCTTATCACCTGCACTGCCCTCAACAACTACGCTTAAGGTTCATGATAGCAGAGTGTTGCATTATTGTTAGGGGTAACTTAAAAATCAAACCTGTCCTCACACTTCTAAGAAAATGTGAGATTCAGCATTTGCAAAGGCATTCCAGGGGAACGAGCAACTGTTGTGCAGAAAGCTCCTAAGCATGCTGATTTGTGAAAAGTTCCAAGGTTGTCTCAAAAGTCAGTAACATCAGAGGTGTCCAACAAAGGTTGGAGTGAAGAGGAGACATCGCAACTAAACTCTGTGGTAAAGCTGTAGCTTGTAGGTTAAATGGAACTAACTAACTGCAGGTTTCCCACCTCGAGCCAACAATCTGTTATGAGTATGACAAACTGCTGTCCAGCAGTGAACATTGTTAATTATAATGTTATTATAATACAAAAACACACCTCCATCCCAAAAGCTACCCATCTCCAAGGTACGACCACTCCTTAATGAGCATGAACCCTGGATTTTGTTACTCTGTAGCCAAAAACACAAAGTGAGAGAATTTTACACCAATGTATGTATGACTGCAGTCACTCAAGCTCCACCTTAGAGATAAGAAATAACATAAAAATAGCATATGGGAGAGGGGTCATTAGGGAAGATACCATCACATCAGGGAAGATACTATCATGTACAGGACAACACCATCATGTGCCATCCTGATCTCTGGGACCAACCGATGGGCCAGGCCTCTCCTCCCCGCACTGGGATGCCTTTGGATGAGATTTGAACACTTAGCTATGCTAATGGTCTTCTCAGGAAACTTAGAAATCTCTACAGAGTTACTATATGGCTTAGGTACCATATATTTTTATAACACATTTTTAGTTAAGATCTTTTATATTTACAAGTGCTTCGCAGTCCGTGTATTCATCACTGGCAAAACAAAGAATCTGTGAACCTGTTGCTGCAGTAAACTGCCTTTATCCAGCTAGTGCACTAATTCTTATTGAATGCGACCAAACACCGAGGCTGAAGGCACCTTTCGGTAGTCGTGCATCCGAATCGCGGCAGCCCCTTATCAAGAGGCACGACCCAACCCATAACAACAGGTTCTGTTCCGTGATTCGTGCATCCAAGCTGTGGTAGGTCCGAGTGTGGGATGCGACTGGATCCATAACGACAAATTGCATAGAGCCCTTTAATGCAACAGAGAGAAATTCTTACAGAAGACACATGCTGTGATCAGTGGATCCTCAGTATCAGCAGGCTCATTCCACAGATCTGCTCTTATTATGCCATGTTCATGGCAATGTAGATACAGTATCTATCATTCTTCAGATTCCTTGCTTAGTGAAGTAAACCCAAGCGTAATAACTTCCTAATGCATGGTTAATTTACCAGTACTTAAAGCCTGGAATAGATAAGCCATGAAACGGATTGTCATAGATGACATACACTGGATTAGAATAGGCTTTTATAGACTGGAAATTTGAAAAGCACCATGAAAAAGGCGTAGTAATTGGAGCTTCTTTTCAAGCAAACGGAGAGAGAAAGTTGGGTTCAGTTACAGGAAGTGTCTGATTCAGGCAACTGCAATAAGAATGAATAACTCACCCTCTGAGGAATATATTTCCCATCAAGGCCATAGAAGGAATAGATACCTAAAATTCAGTGAAATACATCCACCTTTTGCAGAATCTAAAATCTTTATCTTTGAATCCTAGCATGTTGTGTGCTGAATTTACATGCTTCAAGACTTCCCCCACCCCAATTTCTTTTTTAAGTAACCTTTTACTTTAGATATATACACCAAAGCAATAGGCTTAATTAGGGGAATTAAGAGCATAAAGCAGCATCATGAAACAGTTCTCAAATTTAAATGAAAAGCAGAATTCAACAGCAAATTAGTTATGTCAAACCATCTGCCGAGTTTTTAAAATAACATGCAATGATGCTTCTCTACTCTTTCACTTAGCTCATACACCATGGATTCACCTCCCTTTGAGTTCTCTCATTTCGTGCTTGTCGTTATGGTCATCATTAGAAACAGTCTTTCTTTTTAGCTACTATGAAGCTTTTTGGAGTTTCATATGGATAATATTGTGTTATCTTGAATAAAATTAGATGCTGCGTTCCAAACAGTGGTTTTAGATACTAAATGCGTAACTTAAGAAAGTGATCAATTACGTGTCATTCCATTATATTATATAACTAAATTGGATTCTTTCTTATTCTAACCTACACTTTCTAGTATCTAAATTGCCTTCATGCTGACTTGCACTGACTTGCTGGCATGTAATTTACACCATTTATGACACCACTACATTTGGCTCAAGCAAAGTTCCTGCAAGTGGCAGCATGCTGTGCTACAGAGAGATTTACTGAACTGGACCAGATGGCAAAATCCTGTTTTGCAATTATACTGGGGAGTAGGGAATGGAAGACCAGACAAGAAATCAGAACAAAAATTACCTCACAAGAGAGATTAGAAATCACTAGGAACAGTAAGGCACAATTAAAAGGCAGTGTGGCCATATTTATGGAGTCCTTTTAAATAATGAGATCTTGTTTCCTACAATCACACAGAACCACAGAATGTCAGGAGTTGGAAGGGACCTAGAAAGATCATCTAGTCCAACCCCCCAGCTGCTTAGAATTAAGCTTCATTTATTATAACTTAAGCAGAAGGTATACAAACAGGTATTAGTTCACTGAGGTTATATGAACAGTGACTATCAGGCAAATCCAATCTTTTACTGAATGACTGTGGGAAAGAAGAGAGAAGAGACAACTCTAGCTTAAGTTTGTCAATGCCAAGCACATGGAGTCTCTGGTTCCTAATGCAGAACTTTGTACAGCCAGTAAAACATCTAGAATGTGCTTATGTCACACAAAGCATGCACGCTGCCATAACTGGGATATGATACTGCCAACATCTGAAAAAATGTAAAACAAAGACCAAAAAAATCACAACCAAACCAAATCAGAAAATAAGTTGAGAGGACTTTTCCCTTCATTAAGTAAAGTAGGACAGCTATTTTTAGCCACCTAAGGAAAAGAATAAGAGACCTGTTCTGAAAGATAAAATTCTTTGTGTATATATGTACTTCAAGTATCCAAAGTTCTTTAGAAGTAAGAAAGAGGAACTTTGTGTGTATCTTTCAGGGCATATTCTGGTGAAGGTGATCCATGGTGATTGTCTAGGCATACAAAACAGTAAAAATATTTTAAATATTTCATTCTTGTAAAAAGCATAGTTATACCAACAAAACATATCTACTGAGGTATATTAAGGTTCAAGACAAGTTTTGTTGAATTTGACTAATTTCTTTAAAAGAATATATACCACAAAGGAAGTCTTTTGCTTCAGTTTGTTTCTTAAGTGGAAGAGATAACAATTTTGAATTAGATTGTATTGAGAACATAGGGTACTTTTTCACTGACATCAGTATTAAGCTAATTTTGTAGAATTACCCAGTAAAAGCTAAATGATGTGTGAAATTAAAAAAAAATAAATAAAAGAAAGAATGCCTGTATGCTCAAAGAAAAGAGTTCATAGACATCTGGCTGCTGGGGTAGTATCCTGCTGTGCTGGACAACACCCTGCAATATTCTTTTCCAGTAAGAAGAAAATGAGGTTCAGAGGTTTATAGACCTGGAAGAAACTCCTACACACATGAAGTTTCCGCTTTCAGGACTTTTCTTAAAAAA
>VXBZ01009760.1:34045-56273 GCA_013399135.1 Heliornis fulica
AATCTCCCTCCCTTAACCTTTTTCTCCCCCGCCCTTCCCCCCACCCCCCAGATTTCTTTTTTACAGAATTCCTTACAGTCAGTGTTTGTCTACCTGAATGTGTTGGAGTAGAAAGGTCTTCCATCTGTGCATTCAAAAAGCTTCGAAGCTAACAAGCACAAAGCCTATAAATAGAATGTTTTAAAGAAACCTCTAGGAAGATCAGTTCTTTTTCCTTGTGTCTTCATTCACAGAGACACTGGACGCTGCCCAAGAAGAGCTGAAGCAGATTAAAATGGTTATGCATCACTGCCAGGAATCATTGCAGAAGCATGATCAATTACAGATAAATTTGATAAGCAAAGGAAGTCACAGTCTCTAGTTTCACCTGTGCTGATTTTCCAGGGTAAAAATGAAGCAGATAACAAAATGTGTATCCTATATAATGACTGTTGAAAAACGTCACTTATTTGGCAGAAATGTTCACTCTGAAATTCCTCCCTGCAAACATACTATTTTGATAACAAAAAAAACCCCGTGTGTTAATTTTTCTTTCTCTAAGGGACATAAAATTCATATACAAAAGATAAAATCACATTTATTTTCAATACTACATGGGGGGATACTGACAAAATTGTCAGCAAATAACTCTTTTCAGTAATTCTGCGTTTTGCATAAACCTACAGGACCATAATGATAATACAGTGGTACAAGGTCCTATCATTCTACCATAGCTTTAACTGTGCTTGGTGTAATTCCTTATTAAATATATAAAATATTTACTGTATTTATTGTAATATTTTTACTGCATTTAAACCATTTTAGTACTGTAAATCAAGCAGATTTTTATGGGCTCTAAAGAACCTGGAACTGAGAATATCTTTTATATATATACACACATAATCTCATAATTTAAGGTTCTGGACATTATAAGGTTGTTTTAAAGAATAAAGTATTACTTTTTCTATTTTTTCCTATGTTTATATTAGTAGGTGTGAATTTTATCTTTTTTTCTTTTTTTCTTTTTTTTAAACCAGTTTTGGGTTTGCTTGGCAAGGTTTTAGGGGGAGTGGGGAGAGGGAGGGAAGCTGCAGGATTGGTTTCTGTGAGAAGCTGCTGGAAGCTTCTTCTAGGTCTGAAAGAGTAAATACCAGCTGGGCTCAAGGACAGACCCATCACTGACCAAGGCCAAGCCAATCAGTGGTGGTCATAGCACCTTTGTCAACATATTTAAGGGAAAAAAAATATCTCTCAAGTGGCAGCCCTTTGCCATCAGGGAAGGGAGTGAGAAGATCTAAGAAACTGCAGAGAGTGGGAAGGCTGCACTCCAGGAGCTGGAGAAGAGATTCCCCTGCAGCCCGATGAAAAGAGCATGGTGTAGCAGGTTGTCCTCCTTTAGCCCAAGGAAGATGATGAGGAACAGGGATCCCACCAGCATCCCTTGGAGGACCCCACGCTAGAGCAAGTGGAGGGAGACACATGAAAGATGCTGTGACCTGGAGGGAAGCCCATGCTGNTTGTCAACATATTTAAGGGAAAAAAAATATCTCTCAAGTGGCAGCCCTTTGCCATCAGGGAAGGGAGTGAGAAGATCTAAGAAACTGCAGAGAGTGGGAAGGCTGCACTCCAGGAGCTGGAGAAGAGATTCCCCTGCAGCCCGATGAAAAGAGCATGGTGTAGCAGGTTGTCCTCCTTTAGCCCAAGGAAGATGATGAGGAACAGGGATCCCACCAGCATCCCTTGGAGGACCCCACGCTAGAGCAAGTGGAGGGAGACACATGAAAGATGCTGTGACCTGGAGGGAAGCCCATGCTGGAGCAAGTCCCTGGCAGGACCTCCAGCCCATGGAGAGAGGAGCCCACACTGGAGCAAGTTAGCTGCGGGAAACTTGTGACCCCCCCAGGGAACCATGCTGGAACAGTCTTGTCTTGAAGGCACTCCTCCATGCACCCCATGGAAGCCACACTGGAGCAATTCATGAAGAACTAAAGCCCCATTGGAAGGACTAACACTGGAGAAGTTCATGGAGGACTGCCTCCTGTGAGAGGGACCCCAGGCTGGAGCAGGGAAAGAGTGTGAAGAGTTCTCTCCCTGAGGAGAAATGAGCAGCAGACACAATGCACGATGAACTGACCACAACCCAGATTCCTCATCCCACTGTTCCGACTGGGGGCACGAGATGCAGAATTTGAGAATAAAGTTGATCCTGGGAAGAAGGGAAGGGTGAGGGGACATGTTTTAAGATTTAGTTTTATTTCTCATTACCCTACTCTGTTTGGATTGGGTAATAAATTAGATGTATTTTATTCTGTGTTGAGTCTGGTTTGCTCGTGTTGCTAACTGCTGAATGATCTTTCCCTGTCCTTATCTTGACCCATGAGCTTCTCCTATATATTTTCCCCGTCTAGCTGAGCAGGAGAGTGATAGAGCAGCATTGGTGGGAGTCTGGCCTCCAGCCAGTGTCAAACCACCACAACCTGAACATCATGAACAGGCTGCACTTATTTTTGTACAGTACCTGCGTAATATTACAGTGACTGGAGCTCTGGAAATTCAAAGATCAAATGCAGCACATTCACAGACACAAAGCAAGCACACTACTTGTCTCAGTTATGAATCCACAAAAAAATTTAAAGATTTCCTCCATTTACAGCCAGAAATCCTGCCAGGATGCTGAACTAATCAGAATATATTGCCATACTCAGACAACTCCCCTGAACATGCAACTTTTAACTATGCCTCCAATGCACAATGTAGCCTTCAGAAAGCCAAATATCTTTGTGTTGAGCAAAACTGATAATAAATCTTCACAGAAAACAATATTACCAAGAAACCTGAATGAATCTTCTCAGATCATATTTAGAGATTTGTTCCAATTGATTAGAACAACACACACATACACAGAAAGGACAGAAACAGAGACAGATACACAGATCATATTACACCATGATTTTTACTTTTCCCTTTCATTCCAAAAATGACCACAAAAACCCCACCAAACACACACACAGATCATGGTCAATCAGGCAAAAATTCCTATTTTGCCACTAATTCCAGCTCTATTAGATGGATACTATATTACTGGCAAATTTTATGCTAATTTTCTAATTTTTATGCTAATTATTTCTGTGTAAGAATGTATGCACAACAGGGTATTAAGAAAAGACATTAAAGATATAGATATATATATATATCCCACAAAATTCTATGCTATGGCTGGAGTTATAGACGTTATCAACAGCTTTACTATGGAGTCTTTGGAAAGAACAGAGGTTCTACCTTCCTTTTGAAATATTAAAAAACTTGGATTTCCAAATAGTAAAAGGTTACATGTTGCAATTAAAGACAAATATTAAGAGTCCAGCTTCTACAATCATATGAATATAAGAAAAATCACAGTCAAATGTCATCCTAGAAGTAACATTTTCTGCATAAAGATACAGCAGTGTAGTGGGTTTGTATGTGGTTACGGTAGCTTACAGTTGAAGACGTGCACTACTTACTGCTGACTCCACATGCTGTAGAAAGCCAGGAACAAACATTTCATCTTTGTGAGTTTGCCTGTATTTAAAAAAAAAAGATATGTCTTCAGAGTCTTCCTTTGGATGTTATCACATGCAAATCATGGAAAGCAGGACTAACATTTCTGTGGCAAGAAACAAGAAACTCGTTTCTAAATGCACAGTCCATGCAGTTCAGACACTCTCTACAGCCTGTAAAATAGCGTATCGAAAGCTTTAGTTAAACTAATCTCCCAGGGAACAGTTTTCAATTCAGCAACAATTCTTTTTACATCAGAAATACAGAAAGAAAGGCAATTGTAAAGATACAACGTTTCAAGAAAATGAGTAAGATATAGGCAAAAAATGCTGACCATGAGAGCTAGAGGACAAAATCACAAGGATTATCTGAGGCAGAGTGAAGAAGGAAGATATAGATATTTCAACATACATATTGTAAAATACTCTTTAGTTTAAATAAACTGCTGGAGAATTTTAAAAAGTCAAGCAGTGAAAGAGATGCAAAATAACTAAGTTGAGAAAAAGTTTCATAAATAAAGGAGAACCATACTTAAAAAAGGTAAAGTTTTTCTACTTTAACCTGTAAGGAATAAATGTCTATGCAGAATTTTTGCAAGAGCATGCAGTAGAGGTTACTTAGTTTGCCTGCTCTAATCCAGGCTACCAGCAAGCATTTATTACAGTTGTAATAGAAACTGTACAGACAAGAATCATTTCTGGCAGGTTTATCTATTTAAATTAGTTTATTACCCAACTAATTTTTTTAACAGACCTAAGAAAAAAAAAAGCCAGGGTTATCATTACTAATGCAAATATTATGCAATAAATAACACACACTTTATTTCAAGGGATATTGAGCACACGTTCTTTACAGCAAAAGAAACTGACACCTCTGATGTTTCTTGTTGGAAACTCAGAAAGCTTCACTAGAATTCACAGACCTCCAAAACTGCACAAACATTACAACAGTTTGCAAAACATGAAACTGAATTCTAACTTCCTGCTCTCCAAAAATAGTCCCAGAGATTTATACAGACCAAGGAATTAATTTGTCACAGTGCTTATCAGGACCCTGATATCTGGTTCTTCCTGGGACTGCTCCTTGTATATTGCAACCCTTGACATCTATTTAACTCATCTAATATGCTTTTTTCTTCACCTTATCCTCATTTCCACTGCCAGAAGACTCTTGACTATAAGCAGCTGACCTCCATCCAAGTTCCCTAAGTTCCAGAAGGCACTATAGCTTCAGGAAGGATCCTTCTCGGTAAGCACTGTCATTTGGAGTTCTTTCATCCATGGAGCCAAATATATTCTAGAAAAACAGGTACCATGCTTACTGGAAATGGTATTTGAGGAAAGTCATACTACATCCTGAAAAAGTTCCCCTTTCTTTGGTTATGTGATTGCTCAAAGTCATAACAAACCAGCACAGAAGGAAAGAAAAAAAATCTTACCCAGCAGCTCAGCCTATGTTTTTAGCACAGACATACCCTTTTTATTTATATGATAGTGACTTGAAGGCAAAAAATCATGGCCACTCATTTCTTACTGTGAATTATAGTTTAAAAGCCTTTCATCAACAGTAAATTACCTATCTCTAGCATAAGCATAACCCACAGGACATGGGTTAATTGAAAGGATATTTCTTAAGGCACCGATGTCCACTGTGGTGGAGCATTTTTCTTGTCAGCACTGTGGAATGGTATTGGTATTGGGAGAGAGTAATACACAGTAAATACTCTGAGAAAGCAGACAAATGATCACAAGCAGAAGCTGGGAGCAGAGCAATATTTGAATAGCTCATCAGTTCAGGAGTACTACAGTGAGATCCCTGCTGAGTACTTTCCTTGTGTACAGTAGTCATAACAAAGTTCTTTAGCTTCCAAGGTTTCCTTGATGAAAACTTTCTACTAGTGCATGAGTGCAGGCCACAAACGACTGAAGGTTCTTCCTTAAATTAGAAACAAGTAGCACATATTTTTAGTGTCCTCAGCAGACTGTACCCTCACAGTATTTTTTCAGATAACAGGTAGATAATCTGATTTACGCTACAGTGGAAGCAATTCTAAACTTGTTTATCAGACTCCCATTGAGAGGCATTGAATACTGTCTCTTTTATAGTTATGTGGTAGATAACTCATCCTTTGTGCACCTTTCTAAAGTTTGACACTTTTATGCAAATGCTTGAGGATTTTGCTACTACAGTAAGCTCATGTGAGCTAAGCAGCACATTAAATTAATTCACTACTTGCATTCTTCTGCACTTCTAGATGACTGATCATTTTCTTTTAGTATTCAGTCCATTTGCCCACAATGAATAAAATATTGATGCAAAGCCTTCATTCAAGTTTGGTTTTGGATTAGTCTGTTATTTTGCACAGCTACCCATACTGTACTTGCAGCTAAAAATAATAGCATGAAATACCTTACGAGAAAATAGTATGAAAATTAGCCAACAATAAGTTGGATACTTACCATTACAGTGCTCAGATCTTAGCAATTGAATGCACGGACCAAGTAGTGACAAATATTTGTCTAATATTACAGCAAGCAGCCACAGACTCACATTAAGAAATAGAGAAAAAACAACTGTAGCTTGGCTTCCAACCCTTTCAAGGATTTATTTGCTTGTCTCAGGGCTGGGTTCACGATCATTCTTCTAGTGACAAAAGTAATAAATACTAGAAAAGAAGGATTTCAGTATTTGCAACAGAAGGCAAGAGGACAAAAGCTATTAAATTAGAAGGACCAAAAGAGGATGGTTAAACTATCTTCTTTGCTTGCTTCCTTGGACTTTAAGGTTATGTCCACTGGACATTTTTCTGGTGTGAAAACCGGTTTGTAGTAGTTTTCTTTTTACTGGACAATACTTTTAGCATATGAAAAGAGTCTGCAATCTAGCAGGACTTCAGGTTCTAGCGACTGTTCAAGCTATTTAAGAACAACGCAAAAGTGTTTGACCTAGCACTTTTAGAGCATACAGCCTGTCAAATGCATCAGTGGTTATACAAAGATGAAGAATAGCCACAAGACAGCTCCTTTTGAAAAGTGTAGAGAGATGCCAGCATTTCACAAAAGTCATGCGCACCCTCAGACAGTAGTGGGTAGCCTCAGCTATGGGCAATTAGCCATTTAGTAGTTCAGGAGGCAGCTGAAATACTGAAGTCCCTGCAAAACTGTATTCCTGCACAGGTTTACCACACCTAGTCTAAAGGTACTGCTGTGCCACAGCATCTCTGAGTCACATTATACAGACATATCCTAGAGCTGCCTGGGCAGTCAGTGTCTGAACACAGCTCTGCTATTGCTCACGATAGTGACCTTTGATGTCCTGAAACAAAGTAAGTTATGGAGTTGGGTATTTATAATTATGGTACCACTATATCGTGTAGGTAATGGACCTGAATGGCACTTTCTGCTCCCTAGGACTGTTTTCTGCAATCATGAAGGTAAATGTGACCACATAAATTTTCCAGTCATTACTACAGTTTTCAAGTGCTTCAAGAACATCCCTGTGACCAACATGCAGTGTTTTGTTTTCTTGGAACACAAGTGTTTCACTGAACCTGCCTTGTGCTTGCTTTCAACAGTGAGTAGAATAGATTCAACACATTTATCAGACAGGTGCCAGGCTGGCAAAAGATCTATAAGGTACTTTAATTTCCCTACACATTTATTTTTTCATTGCCAGACCAGTTTATACAATAGAGTAAGAAATAGAAATAAGAGGGTGATTGGTTTTGTTATGACTTTCATAAAAAATTTACTTCACAATTAGTTGGGCGATTCATTTATGTCTGGTCTGCAATATTAGTATTAATATCTCTCTGCAATAATTCATTCAATTTGTCCAGAATTATGGTAATTTAAAATAATTATTAACAAATAAAGAGGCAATTTTTATTTATTTTTACAGATAAACAAGAGAATTTACTGATGTCTATAATGTGTTACTAGAAATAATGGTCAGGCACTTATTTTGTTGGTAGTGGTAAAAAGCTCCATAATCCGGTTACTGGAATATGGCTGCTTTCCATCTTAAAATTCTTGTTCTGTTAAATATTGCCTGTTGATAGGATGCACAAAAAATAACAGGCACAACATATCTATATATAAGTGTGCTAAGTCTTAAAGTCTTTTAGACCTATTTTTGCAGCAGCCTACTTACATTTACTCATAGATTTTCCTCATGGGCACTTAGAAATGACTGTTGAGTGCAACATAAATATCTAGAGAGCTCCCCCTGCATGTGACATGTTGGCTTCTCCCTGTCTGTAAAATGTCAGTAATACTACCATCATGGAGAGATACCCCAATGCACTGAACAGTGGCCACCAGCTTAGGACTGGGTTCTGCAAGAACCTCTCATTACCTGAGGATGTGGAAAATTTAAAAAAACCCAACAGCTAAGCCTGACACTTTGAGAATATATGATACATTCATCTATAGCACATGACTTTCTCAACACTGTTAGGCCAAAAAAGTTCAAGGCTACAGATCTAATAAAAAATAATAATTAAAAAAATGCATTACGATTCTTTTTTAAATCTATTTAATGTCATTAGTTCAATTAATTGCTCAGCAATTTGGAGAAATTGTGACTGGTATTTTGATAAAAATTTTTAATCTCAAAGAGATTTGTAAGAAAGTAGCAAAGCAAGAGTTACTTACTTTGGGTAAAATTTACTTTTTAATTGACTAGTTTATAGCTATTCTACACTCACACTTTTTTTTTTTTTAGTTTGGAAAACATTATTGCTTACCAAAGGCAGAAGATGTTTTATAATACCTTTACACACCACAAAATACAGTCCACAAAGGCACACTGTAAAAGAAATCCTTAGAGAAAACGTAATAAGCAAATTCTTCCTCCTTTTGGAACATAAACATTCTTAACAACAAAATTTTATTACAACTGCAAGCAGTTCTAAAGGAGACATAATTCCTATTTTTGAAGGACCTATGATAATACTGGTGATTTTATACTGGAACCTCTAAAAAATCAGTTTATCATCACAAGTTTTATTACTTAAATGCTATCAGAGGGTCTCACTTTGTGTCAACTCTGGTATTCATTCATATGAATTTTTCTTTGTTTTCAGGAACTCTCCACAACTCTCTTGTTCCTAACCTTGGCTTGGTGAATCTTTTGGGAAGGTCTGGGGGAAATGATGCTAACTTTGGGATTTAAATAATTAGACCAAGGGATCCCCAAGTTATGTCAGGCAGATGATCCCACTATGTGAACATGAGTTTTCAGATCTTTCAGAAAATATTTGAATGCACTCAATTTCAATCTCAACAAAGTAAGATTAAAGCCAAAAGTCATGTGTGACATCTCACGGAATTTCCATTGCATCACCAAATCCCTTCACAACATACCCAAAGACAAACAATATAGAAATATAAAACCAACAAATTAAAGTATGCAATAACGGTTCCCCTCTATTTGGATGGCATATCACATCCTACAAAACATCTTGCTAAAAAAACCCAATCAATATTTGACTTTGAGCCTTTTCACTGAGATTTAGCAAAAGCAGATTTTCTTCTTGCTTATGATTCATCCTTCATTAACCAGAGATATTTCTAAGAGTTATGGTGGTAATGCTGTATTATCAAATCTCATGAGAAAAATCTTGTACCAAAATTTTAACTTTTTTCATTCTTAGTAATAAGACATGGTAAGTTTGAGTAAGCATGGATAGGCTTAAAAATGATCTCAAAACATTTTACAATTTAGCAGGTATGAACTCGGAGAATTGCCTATAGCTCAGTTCCAAGCTTATTAAGACAGAACCCTAAGGCTCTCATTTGTACTAAGGTGAATAACAGTTGACATTAGAAGCTCCAAGAATTTTTTACAACGGTGACATTTTTAGGCAGCTTAAATGGGGCAGGAACTAAAATAAATTCTCCAACACCTTTGACCCTTTGCATTTATTCCTGAAAGAGATAATTATGTGCAAGCCCACAGAAATACAAAAAGCTTCCGTAACAAAAAAATACACAGAATCCATGCTACATACTTTAGACAAATATTAACTGATCAAGAGACAAGAAATAAAGTTGTGCTTATTTTTCAAATGCTTTCATAAATGCACAGCCGTTTCATTTGTGGGAATGCATGCATTTTTCAGTGCTGAGAAAGACTGAAAATCTCTGCAAGGAAATACTCAGAGAGAAGAGAAAAACAAAACAACAAAAAAAAAATCTATTTCCCTCTTGTCACACTCAAACACTAGCACACTCCCAAATTTAAAATTCATTGCAGGTCTCCAACACCAGTACACTACTGCAGATCCCTGTAGAAGGCCTGTAGAGGCATGGCGGAGGTGCTAACACTGCAGTGTCCAGAGTATGTGTGGTTTAGGGATGTTACTTCGGAACGTATTTAATCTGAGTCTATGGCCTATGTTCATTGGTGGCTGGGGCACATCAGGTGAGGTCTTTTGTCTCTTCCTCTAATTTAGTTTCATCTGAGAATAAATCAGCTAGCATACTCTGAAACAAAAGCCCCAGAGACAATGAGGATATTCTCTTCAAAAGCATGACACTTTAACCCAAATTAAAGCCATATGCAGGTATGCCACCCATCCGTAATTTAAACATCAAAAGCAAACGTCACCAAAAGCGAGCATACTGAATTTTACACTCCTGAATTTCTAGCCAGAGGTGAAAAGAGGAAGGAAAAATTAATTCTCTTGACTAAGATTCTTACTTCAAATAGCTACAGCCCTTTGCCACCTTCTCCTTGCCCTTTCTTAAATACCTTCACATTTGATGCAATGATCCTACACTTACTGTCCAGACCTGTTCTGTCACACTTTCACTAGAACCTGAGTTTGCTGGGTCAGGTATGATGCTGCAATTAAGACTAAAAATTAACATATTAACTTCAAAGAATATTCCCAAAAAATGTATAAGCTTTTTTTTTTCAAATTTCCTGAACACAAAGCTGTGACTTCACATTGATAAGGATTTCATTTTTTTATTTCAAACCTGTAGCTCATGAAATGTTTTTTCTAAGGCAGACAGAACTTATGGTTGCCTTCTACAGCGTGCCTGGCACTAAGCTTTTCCATAGTCACTACTACTACTTCATGTTCTGGGAAGTTTTCTTACTGTTTGGGGATGTGCTACTCTCAAAGTAAACTGGCCTTTCATTGCAGCCTGATGTTGAATTCACACACACTTTACACACACAACTATTTAGTGGTGTTTTGTCCCTCTGCAGTCTGAGAGATCTATTGTTGTTTACACCACAAAACCTGGGAGAGGTTAAGATACAATGAAATGGTGTCATATAATAAAATGGGAATGTGTTATTGATTCAGAGCCTATTCAATACAATTAAAAGTGCAGTATGGAAATAAAAATGATACCCACATTTGTCAACTATTTTTTAAATACTTCCCATAAGGTTAACTTCAATCATTAACTTTATCTGCTCAGCTGAGCCTAATTTCATGATCTAGTTAGTGAATGAAGCGTAGAAAATTCCTTGTCCAAAAACACAGAAGATGTCAGTATTAACACTGGGGGCAAGACTTGAAATTTTCTGCCTTTCCCTCTGGTACTGAAATTACATTTTTCTCAAAAGGAAAACTAAATCAATTGGCAGGGAATCATCCATTGGTGATTCACAGGTACAATCCACAAAGACTTTTTTAAAGGTAGAAGCGTAAAGAAAAAAAAGTAAAGATACGGTGGAAAGTGTAACAAGAATTTGGGGGATAGACTCGATAATCTCTCAAAGTCCCTATAATTCTGTGATTCTGAAGAAGGATTTTATTAAGGTAATAGGGAAATTTCAGCTGTGTAAATAGGCCATCTTTAAGTTAGCTCTATTAAGATGATACTCATGAGTTACAGTCAGACCAGAGCTATTCTATAGATAAATAAGATAGAAAATCTTACATAATTTTAATCTCCTACTTTTTTACTTTTTTTTTTCCCAGCCAGCAGAGCTAACAACCAGATACCAAGGATCAGTAGCAACAGTCTTAACCTTTATAACCAAGAGGAAGAACATGCCAGTAAATAATCAGGAAAAAGCACCCTGGTGTCCTGCAAGTGCACACACACACAGAGAAAACTGTTCTGGAGCTCCAAACGTAGAGTGCTGGCTCTCTTATCATTATTATTCAATACCAGTGATGATATATGGAAACATAAGGAGAAGAGATAAAAAACCCTAATAAAAATAAAGTTATGAGGAAGATAAAAACCATTTATTTGTGTGGACGATCTCTTTGCTCTTTCATTGAAACCTACCTTAAATTAAGATGTTGAGATATGATATTTTCAACAGAAGAAATGGCAGAGTGGCTCTCTGTGTAACAAATTATGCAAGATGCAATTCACAGACATCAGAGCTAGAATTATTTTTTTCAAAGATAACTACTGCAGAGCAAGATAAGGTAAGGATGCCCTTATAAAGGTAAAAAAGGTAAAAAATATATAGGATTACTTATATATAGTACTGCTTAGTTATATAGTATTGCTTATATGTATAATAATAAATAAATAAATACATCATAACCTCCTCTTTGGTTACAAACAACAGGATAAGTGTGAATGATTGTTCTCATTTTCTTTTAAATACTATGAACTTTCAGAAATATCAGTGCAAAAATGGATGGTAATTTGGGTTAGAGGGCAAGGAGTAAACATGGTGCCTCCTATTGCAATTTTTCTTAATCACATCACAAAAGATGAAGTAGATATATCAGCTGTGAGAAGGCCTGGAAGAGATGGGCTGTAAAGGCAGTACTCAGTCCTGCAGTTGAAGGGAGGCTCCCAGATGCCATTTGAAGACAAGTCATGAAAAAGTACCCTTGAGTTTGATGCAATCCAGAAGTGTGTAGCAGAAAGTAGCAAAAACCTAGAAAAAGTTCTTGGCTCCCTTGCATTATTGCCTTTGTTGCTCTTTTGAGTTTTCAGACAAACTGTTCACAATACCTTAGAAAACCTTGGATTCAACATTAGCGTATTTTCCTTAGTTACTGTTTTCTCAAAAGTATAAACTGTGTCAACTTTCCATTTGCAACCCATCTCTTTGTTTTCTGTGGACAGTACAAATATTTACGGAAAGCAAAAGTCCAGGAAACATACAGACGAGCAGACATGTTTGACAGAGAATTTTTTTAATTGTTTTGCTCCCATTTAAAATAAAAATTCAATACTTTTCCGTGTTCTCCACAAAAGAATTCCTGACAGGCAGCCTCAGAGCCAGATGGATGAAGGCTGTATAGCCTGTTCAACCACAGCAGACTGTGTCAGAGTGGATCCGGGAAGTGTGTCAGCTACAAGCAAGTCTCTACCAGAACTTTTTCAGCCCTGTTTTCTTAATGAAAGCAGATTACACACTCACATCACCTGGTCACCTGTCACACTCTCACACATTCCTAGTTTACCGGCCAAATCACAAGCTTTGAAAGAAATTTCAAAGTCAGAAAGAATTCTGGTGGGTTGGAGGTTTGGATTTGGGGAGGCAGGAAGGGTTGATGGTTTTGTTTGTTTAGGGGGTTTTGTTTGGGGGAGTTGTTGTTGGGATGGTTTGTTGTTGCTTCGTTTGGGGTTGAGTTTGTTTTTGGGGGGGGTGGGTAGGGTTTGGTTTGGATTTTTTTTTAATTTTTCTGTTATGAAAAATCTCCAGGTGGATACAGGGAAAAAGCATGCAATGGAAGATCACCTGTTCATTTTGTTGCTGACCTGTCAGTACATGTGAACCCTAGCCAAGTACAGCTGCTTCCCATCCACAGAACAAAGCAGGGCATGAGAACACCCACAGAGTATCACACAAGAATAAGGGCACGTCCTAGGGAACATTGTAGGGGAGCGTTAGGACAATGGTGTAGACAATATAGGAATTTAACAGAGGGATTTATGAAAGAATTAAGTTGCTTCCATAGGATCACAAGACAAATCTCCAACAAATTATGCTTCATTAGTTCTATTGCTTACAAAAGACCATTTTTAACTTAGCTATCACTGTGGAACACTTTAACTATACCTAATTAGCAAGTTCTGGCAGAATTCTGATAAAACCTTTTGGCAGACACTATTGATGAAATGCAGGTAGTTTGGCCACTGTAGGCACCAGAAGCAGCAATGAAAGGAAGCTTCTGAGGTACCTCATTAATATGACATTATTAACTTTACAATTCAAGCACCTTCAGCAATTAAACTTGTTTGAATGTGAATACACTTTTGACATTTGTAATCAAATAACTGATAATTCATCATTAGAAATACATTACTATTTCCTGAACTCTGTCTGGGGCATAAAAATACAGACATACAAAGATGGTAAAAATTAATTAAAGGTCTATCTTCCTAATACCCTCCTTTGACAGAGGTCAAATGTGAAGTTCCAGAGAATATACAGAAAATGTTGCTTCCCCCAGGTACTTTCCAGAGTTGGTTTGGAACCTGACATTTTATTCCTAAAGCACAGTGTGAATGAGTGGGAGGGTATTTTTATTAATTTCCAGTATCAATCAAAAAAAGCATGGGGCATTTCCCAACTATCCACTGTCCAGTACAGGTGATGGCACCTCTCCACACCCCAGGGAAAGGGTATGGGGATGGACAGGAAAGGAAGGGCTCAAACCACACTTGGCAATCCACAGCTGCTTTATGGAGCACTGGCAGGCCTTACACAGGCTGGCTTAGCCTCCCTTACCTGCTGCTGGGATGTCCAGATGCTTTTCCCTTTCAGTCACTCTCAAGCACAGGGGGCTGTGTCACTTGAGGGTGGTGTGGCAGGGCAGGGTGTCACTGGACTCTCCAACCCTCCTGCAACATGGTTGCCAGTGCCTCCTTAAGGAGATCCCAAGCACAGTATGAGGATGGGGCTGGAGCTCAGGGCTTGTGAGGGGAGGTGGAGAACATTCCGATTGCCCAAGGGGCAGCCCTTCTCTTGAGCAAGTGATATGGCAGGCAGGAATAAGCCCACAGCCCCCACTACTCTCCTTCTCCAATCCCATTTGGGCATCTTTCAGGCCACAGTTCACCAAGCTTCAAGGCCCTCAGAGGACAAGCATGCCAGGAAAGAAGAGAAGCCGCAGCAGTGAGGCTGGTGGCTGCTCACCATTGTGTGGGACACCACAGAGCCCCTTCCCATAACCATGGTAGAAGCACCACACCTCTAAGGACCATGTATCAGGGGCAGTGGTGCAGGAGGAACCAAAGCACCACCCCTGGTGCCACAAGCACGACTGACCTGCTGGCTGCTCTGAACACCGCCGTGCAGCGCTTGACCATAAGCTCACCAGTGACTGCTGGGGAGCCAAAGTGTGTCTGCCCACAAGGGAGCAGCTGGAGCAACAACCAAGCAGGTGACTGCCCTCAGCTGCATCAAGAGGTACAGAGACCATTCCCACAACAGCAGAGGAGGAACGCACCTCCCAGGAGCTGTAAGAGGGGGAAGCACCCCTGACACCAGGAGTGCCATCGCCTACGCTCGTGCAGCCGACATCAACCGGTGCACAGGCGTGCAAGGGAACAGCACGGGGCCCTGGCACACCTATTGGATGAGGTACAGCCTACTGCCCAGGTGTGACAGCCTGGCAGAGGACAGAGTGGGGCCCAATAGGAATCATCCATAGCAGTGAGTCCACCTGCCACAGGGATCACCTGGCACTACCCCAACCTCACAGGCAGAATTCTTGGTGTGAGATGGTACTGGCAGTGTCACAGGAGCACCCAGCCAGATCCTTACCAGCAGCTCAGCCTCCACATACTCCCAGTGCAACAAGAAACAAAACCAAAAGTATTAAAATGTTTTTGTTCTCTTTTCTTCAGCACTTTGGTGGTTGCATCTATATGCTTGAGTCCCCGCTGAGTCTCTGGCCTGGAGCAGGACACTCCTTCAGGAAACTTTATATTACCACGTCCCCCTTCACACTTACAGTCCAGGTTGGTTTAGGTGAGCCTTACTTTATGGGTCTGTAAGCAGCAACATCAATAATCTGATAACCATTTTTAAACAGTACAATTATCCTCAGAAAAGCCACTGAAACCTAGGAGTTTCTAGTTCCCACGGTCATTAATCTGTTCAGAGACTGATGAGATGCATCCCAGAGTACTGACAAGCCACTTTCCATGATATTTGAGAAGTCATGGCAGTCAGGTGAAGTTCCTAGCAACTGGAAGATGAAATGCTACAACTATTTTTACAAAGAGTAGGAAGGAAGACCTTGGGAACTACTGACCTGTTAGCCTCACCTCTCTGCCTGGGAACATCATGGAACAGATCCTACTAGAAGCTATACTAAGACTCATTGAGGACAGGGAGGTGATTCAAGACAGCCAGCATGGCTTCACTAGAGAAAAGTCCTGCCTGACCAGTCTGGTGGCTTTCCACAATGGAGTGACTGCATGGTTTTATAAGGGAAGACCTATGGATGTCATCTCTGGATTTTCTGCAAGGCCTTTGACATGGTCCTCCACAGCATCTTCTAAGTTGGAGAGATATGTGTTTGATGGGTGGACTGTTTGTTGGGTAAGGAATTGGCTGGATGGTCACATCCAGAGTGTGGTGGTCAATAGCTGGAGGGCCACATGGAAGACAGTGATGAGCAGTGTTCCTCAGGGGTCTGTGCTGGGACCAGTGCTGTTCATTGTCTTTATTAATGATATTGACAGAGGGATTGAGTGTACCCTCAGCAAGTTTGCAGATGACAAAGCTGAGTGATGAGGTTAACATGCCAGAGAAATGGGACACCATCCAAAGAGAACTGGACCCCAGTGAACCTCATGAGGTTCAACAAAGCCAAGTACAGGGTCCTACATGGGGGTTGAAACAACCAAACCCCATTATCCATACAGTTTAGAAGATGATGTGCTTGAAAGCAGCCCTGAGGAAAAAGAACTAGGGAGTAATCATGGATGGGAAGCTGGACATGAGCCACCATGTGCATCTGCAGCCCTGTAGGCCAACCACATCCTGGGCTGCACCAAAAGAAGTGTTGCCAGCAGAGAGAGGTGATTCTGTCCCTCTACTCTGCTCTGGTGAGGCCTCACCTGGAATACTGTGTCAAGCTCTGGAGCCCTCATCATAAGGATGACATGGACCTGTTGGAGTGAGTCCAGAGGAGGACCACAAAATTATCAGGCTGGAGCACCTCTCCTATGAGGATAGGCTGAGAGAGCTGGGCTTGTTTAGTTGAAGAAGAAAAGGCTCCAGGAAGATCTTATAGCAGCCTTGCAGGACCTGAAAGCTGTGGAAGAACTGTTCATGAGGGCGTGTAGCAACAGCATGAGGGGTAATGGTTTTGAACTAGAAAAGGGTAGATTTAGGTTGGATATTATGAAAACATCATTCTTCAATCTGAGTGTGGTAGGTCACTGGAACAGGTTGTCCAGAGAGGTGGTGGAGGCTGAATCACTGGAGATATTCAAGGTCAGGCTTGACGGATCTCTGGGCAACCTGATCTAGTGAAGACGTCCCTGCTCACTGAGAGGGGGTAGACTAGATGACCATTATGTGATTATGTGAATAGTGGGGGGTCTCTCTTTTAAGATGCAGAATTAAGAACTGTGTTGAGATAACTTATTTCAGAGTAGAAGTTGACTTAAAGTATTCAGACAAAATGAAGGTTTTTTTTCTTAAATAGCAGCTTTCACTACATCAGTGTCAGTGCAACAATCAATAGCAGTTTGCAAATAGCATGCCACGCTTGCCCTGTGTAACTAGCAATACAGCAATGAAGAAAAATCAGTGACAATAATTGCCTTTCCTTTAAGCTAATATTCATGTACTTTTGGAGAATATTTTTTTAAGCAGTGATATCAATATTAATGCTTACACTGTAGTAAAGAGATATAATTTCTCACTTTCTTTTTATTGTAATAGAATGGCTGTGAAAAACAAAATCCTAGTCCTGTAGCTTTTTTCCCCACTCTCTGCTATGCTATCAGCAATCTACAACATCTGTTTAATTGAACAAGGGTACAGCATAGATAACTTGTTAAAGAACAACTTTCTTCCCTATGTTTGTAAATCAAGAAAGGACTGAACAAACAAATCATGGGAAAAAAAACCCACAAAAATGTCTTTTAGTGGAAGGTATAATTTATCACTGGGAGGGTTTTCCTAACATAACCAGAAGTCGCCACAAACATTAATATAGATAAAATAAATTCCTGCTAAAATAAATAAATAAATTATTTAGAAATACAAAGGCTATTTAAATGTGCTACAAGGTCTGTGTCACCAATTGCAGCTAAGAGTCAGGAGCATATTACCCAATAAAAAACAAACCCACACTACTGTTACCTGCATTGCTAAATATACATTCATTTTGCACAACAGGATGTTCCCTTTCATATCCTTCTGCAAATGGGAATACACTGAAAGATGGATGTAGTAGAAGTTGGAGATTTTCAGAAGTTTGGATTCAAAAGCACAAATCACAGTAGTAAAAAGATTTAGGAGCAAACAGTCTGGCACTTTTGAAAAACTCTTTTTATTTATCTTTTCTGGAGCAAGGTCTATCACTTAATTTTCATTGTTACTGCTTTTTCTTACAGCACACCTTTTTGAGGCTAAGCTTTGCAAAAGCAGATTGTCAAGGGTTAGTAATAGCTTTTCCAGACACACTTATGCCACAAACAAACCTTGTAAAGATAGCTGTCAAAAGGGTTCCATGGATCCCAAATGGCATCAACATGCAAAGAAAACTGCAATTAATTGGGGAAATTCAGGGAGTGAATTTTTATTTACAAGAGGATTTTGTATTGTGGGTTTTTAAAATATTGTATTTTTTTGCCTCACATGCAAGGGACCAGAGCAGCAACATGCAAGACCTGGAACCATTATACTTACCACTATACGTTCAGGCACAGGAGGCAAAACAAACTGAGGATTCAAGAAAAGACTTGGAGGTACCTTCCAAACCAGATCACTATCATTCTAAATCAGAGTGTATTCTATAGCAAAATCACTAGCAATAATAAGATTAGAACATGGGCAAAAATAAAATATTTACCCCAAGATCTATCTAATATGCATTCAGTAAAAGCTACCTGTAATTGAACTGCAGCAGCGTAAGGTGATCAATCCCACTAACATTGTAGCTCACACTTATAAGAGAAAAAATTAATCAAGGTTCCTACCAGAAGACTTCTGATGAGCCAAACTGTGCCTTGTGATCCCTTTCCAACTTCTGTTTGTGAGAATGTGGATACCTCAGCTCAGTCCTCATAATTTAGTAGCATTCTTCTATCAATAACAATTCCTTCCTCCTGTCTGGATTCAGTTAAACTTTCTTTAATACAGGAAATGTAATTAAGAAAGTGAGAAAGCCACAGTATTTAAATTAACATTAATTCCTTACAAATCTTAGCAAAAGCAGCTTCTCAACTAGTTTTACACACTTTCAGGGGAAGAAACCTGAGAACCTGGCGATGTTTTATTTTACAGCAGCAGAACGTACAGAAAATACCAAAACCTCAAACTTTAAGACAGTTGCATTATTCCAATACAGTAACTAAAGACATTTCAATTCTGTGCAAAGCCCTCCCTTGACTTGGACTGGTTCAGCATATTCTTTAGTTATCAAACATCATTTGTGTTGCAACATACTATTTCTGTTAAGTTAAATAATCCCCAGAGAATGCAGATTTACCTTCTAAGAACCCAAGTGACAGCATAGGTTTGTTTAATATCCAGACAGTTTCCCTCTTCTTGAATAAAATTTGGTAAATCATTCTACACTTGAAATGTTTTTGTTGCATCATGAAGGACTACACCCCTTCTTCACTTCTTCATTTCCCTTTATTTCATGTATAAATGACTTCAAAACACTCACTAAATATTGGAAGCCAGAATTAAAATTATTCACACAGCAATTCCCCTTAATTTCTACATGGGATTCTATTAGCTCATTTCTTTGGAGCAGAGAAGGTAAAAGCAACTGCTCCTCAAGAGGTTTAAGTTCATAGGGAATTTTCTTACTCTTCTGTGTGACTTATTAAGAAAAATAAAACTGAAGTAAACACAAAGCTATGCATAGCTGTATCCTACTCGGAGAAACTGAGGTTTCCAAAGCCTGAAGAGGATTTCAATGCAAATCAATATGCTACAAACACAGAGTTCCCTTAAGCCCTTCCCTTGGATTCATGGGCATCACTGAGAAATGTTTGCCTGAAATTTTTCAAGTTTTATAAAAGGGTGTTTTCATTTTTTTGACAGAAATTTTCAATTATTTCCAAAATGTTGCTTAACCTGTTTCACAGTTAAAATATGCACAAATCTGCTGATTCAATATTCTCCATATATTTGACATTAGATGGTAAACTCCCTCTCTAATTCCACATAAAGCATCACTCATTAGGAAGTAAGACTTTAAAGGCTAATATCTTGGAAAAATTTTCAGGAATTTCATATACTCTTTGTATAGTAATACAAAAAGAATAATACTGACAAAACTATATAGAAAATGTTTCTCACATTTCAGTATGGATATTGGTGTTAAAAGATTTAATCCTAGGCAAATTTTTGTTCAATATCGGCTAAGTCTTGGCAGCGCAGGAAAAAATAACCAGCACCTATATAACATTAACTAAGTTGCAAAAACAATGATGGAAAGCCACCAGAATTATCATTTTCTAGTGTTCTGCTGCAGGAGTTGGGGGCTTTGATGTATATATAACAGCACATTACCATTTTTATTTTCTTCTGCAGCAAGTTGCCATTTTTGTGAAAAGAGAAATTAATGTCAGATTCCATTCAGCAAAGACAGCTTCTTTGTCTGCTGTCTTATAAAAGTGTCACAATTAGACTCTTCCAGATCTGTCTCCTTGTTTCATTAGATTTGACACACATTCTTCTCTGAAGTCAGAGGTTAAAAGGCTTTTGAAATCCAGCAATCCCTTCCCCTCCCCATCTTCTTGATTGCTGCCTCTCTCCCACAGACAGCTGAAGGCTCTATCAAGGTGCTGTTTTTCTTCCTTTTGCCCTTTAGTACAAATGAACCCAAACTGAGCTTCTACATTGCACTGCTGTCGTGGGCTCATACTTCCAGATTCCTAAATAAACTGCAGCTGACTTGGCAGATGTGTTTTCTAGTATCAGTGTCTGGCACCATGGAATGCCCCAGAGCCTCACATACTATTTACATTAGCGTGTATCATTCATACAGAGACTGCTGCTTGTTGCTCTTCGCAAAGAGAGCAACCACCAAGACTGCAGTTACAGGTTGTTGGCTTCAACCACAAGCCAAACGTTATGGTACATTTAAGAGCTCTGCTTCCCCGTGGAAGCATGTGGGCCTTACACTAACACAGCACAAGACGACCCATACAAACACATGGTGACGAATTTAGAAATGATAGTAGTACAAAACTAATGTGGAAGCTTAATTAACTGGCTAGGAGAGTTTGAACTTTAGAAGTAGGTATTGTAACAGAAGTGCAAAGCTGCCTTGAAGTTACCAGTTGTAAGGACTGTTGAGTAACCTCATTCTAAAGCAACCTGTGCATGTATTCAAGCCCTTTGCTGTATACAAATCAAAATTTCAGTTCACTTAATTAGCAGTGCACTTTGAAGGAAAGAATATCTCATTTTTGACCATGAGATATGTGTCTGTACCAAAAAGTTTAGCTGTGCCCAACTTTTTTTGAAATAAAGGCTCACTAATTTCAAGGACAGCAAGCTTGGCTTTTTGCTTACAGAGACACAGGAGGAAATGAGCAACTGAGTGTGCCAAAGCAATTCATCTGACCTGCAATTCAATAGCACAGACTGAAGGTATGGAAATGGACTATGTGCAGAGTGATACAGAGCAGCACTGAGCAATATGGAGGGCAATAAATAGATTTTCTACTGCCATGTACCTTACCTTTCTTCCATGTGCTATCCCATTCCAGGAAGAAAAAAAAAAAAAAGTAGTAGATTGTACTTTAGAATTCTTTTACTTCAGAACAGGCACTGTTCTGCGGATCTACTCATAGCTGATGTTAAGAATAAATGTATCCTCAGCTGCTAAGATATCCATTTATTAATTTGAGAAACATTTCCTTTCCCAATTCTCTCCCCATGAGAGGAAGACAGCGATAGTACCTTGAGGTCTGGCATGATACCCAAACATTCCATGTCCTATTTTTTCATGTGGAAGTTTGATTTGGTTTTGGTTTTAGTGTTCTTCAACCCGCAAGCAAGATTTGTGTTTGTGGTTATGAAAATATTTGCTTAACTGAGACCTTGCAATTCCTTTACCAGCTTTCAGATGGACTCGTGTGTATCCAACTGAAAACATGACTATTGCTTGAGTAAATATTTAACATTATCTTTACCATTCAATCACCTAAACTAGTCTACCCAAGTCCCTCTTTGCAACATCTTACAGGATAGTATAGGTAGGAGCAGGATCATTTTAGTTATTCTGTTTTATTCTTAACAACTTTAGTCCAATGCACCCTATTCATAGAAGTGAGCAGAACGAACTCTCAGCCCTTTTTCTGGATAAGACATAAGACACAGTCCAACAATTATGATGTTTTTAGCCTCTTTGAGCTCAGGAAAGGCTAGAAGTACTTAAGAGGGTAAAATTATCACTCAGTAAAAAGAAGGTATCAAATAAAGCCTCAGGAATGAGGATGATCAAATACATGACAGAAGAACCATAGCTGTAACATGAGACAACAGGCCACAGTCCACATTATTGGAATATGCAGATTTCCTTCACATGAAGGAGTGGGGGGGGGGGGGGGTG
>VXBZ01009760.1:56369-72081 GCA_013399135.1 Heliornis fulica
TGAGGTTTCTCTCCCATGAAGGGGTGGGGGGGGGGGGTGTAGAGTTAGTTGCTATATCCATAAAACAGTAATACATAAGAACCTGATTGTAGGCTACAACTGACTGCTGTATGCAGAAGACAAAATTAAGGAAAATCCCTTCCTCAAACATCAAAAGCTGCATTTGCATATGTGAACAAATACATCTGTCAAGTTACGTTTTGCCCAGCTCCTTCCTTTCCGGCTCTCTCATAGAAGTCAGAATTCCCATAGGCCTGAATAACTGAAGGATGAGACTCAACGAAGAACAATTTGTTAGGGCCTGTACCAAAAAGCTGGTTGCCCTCCACATGTTATCAGTAATATATGTCATCTGGGACAATAGGTTTTATTGTTCCCACTACCTTAAGTAGGCTGCAACCACTGTAGATCCCACAGAAAAACAATAGCTGTCTCTCCTTCTGGTGTTTCGCTCTGCTGTGATAGCTTATAACTAATTCATCAGGGAACTCGGCACTAACATCTGTGTGTGCATGTTTGTGTGTGTGTTTCTATCTGCACTGGGTGGGAAAGCAATTTAGATGTGAGAGATAGTGTAAACTTACTTGGCATTGTACACAAAAATATTTTCAGCTTGTCTGCCTGCAAATAGATTCTAAATAACACAGTTCATACTGAATGACTGATTATGGGAATCCTGCTCATAAATCCTAAACTTGACATTTTTAAATCAGATTTTCTTTTCATTTTTAAGCAATGAAATGACTTCTCCATCTTGACATGATTTATCATTTTCTGGGTGAACTAGCTAACTGAACAGGCCAAAACCTCTAGCTGCAATGACTCATTATACACTATCATCCTCTTTTTGCAGCATGCATTCTATTCTTTTGTATTTGTCTTAAAAAAACACCAGATAAAAATAATTTATTTTAAACAAAGCAGGTTAATTCCTTTAAAATTCTAATTTATTTCAATAAGCTAAGACAAAAGGTGCTATATAAAACATAACTGAGTGCATATGGGGGTTTGGACATATTTTTATCTCCCTGTAGTCCATATCAACTTGAGGAAGACACAATACTCTCTGTGAAAGTTTGTTCTGGCTGGACCTGCTCCAATAGGATGTATCTCATCACAGAGCGATTTGCACCCCCACTGCATCAACAGAATCTTCATATCTTACACAGATATTGAAATTATTTTTTCCTACCAAAAAAAAAAAAAACAAAAAAACCAAACAAAAAAAAACCCCAAAAAAAACCCACAAAAAACCCAAGCCACAACCCAATGCTACTCCCTTCAGAATAATTCTGAAAAGATACACAAAGGATGACTTAAGCTTATGTGGGGACATACCTGCCTTGATTGAAAATGTGCCCATGCCTAAATTTTATGGAATTCTAGAATTTCCTGGTTTTATCAACTCTGTTCCTGAATATCTGCTGCTTTTACAGAAGTCTTTAATCAAAAAGTTTACTGGAGCCAAGTGAGTTTATGTAAAATAATAAATCCCATCATACTCAGAGCAGAAAAAACTTGCCTCAAGAAATACTTTAAGAAACTTTGCACATATAGGTCACTACGTTATTAAAGGGAAAAGCAAAGTATTGTGGTACTGAAGGCTGAATCCACATTTCCAACATGAAATTTATTTTCCAGCAGTTTATAATTTGGCCATGAAAAACTCCTTCAGGCCAAACTTTTACTATGGAGACTTAGCTCAAACTTGGGTTCTCCCTGAAAGTCTAAGGTGCAGTTCAGACATTAAGAAGATTAGTAGAAATTGCAGAAATATTTCCCAACTGAAGTTCTGTAACAAAAGCAGCTGCAGTGGGTAGGTAATAGACATTGCCAGAGTGTTATTTTTCCGGAGTCATTCTCAGCCTATCTGTAATTTCCATAAACAGTTAAACATAACTCTAGACTGGGAAAATACAGTTCCCATGGGCCAACACGGATTTTCACAATCAAACATTTGAAAATGCAAGTTTTTGAGAAAGCTGTATACATTTCGGTGGCTAAAAAAACATTTACCAAATTTGCAACCAAAACACAAGAATTTTAAAAGTGCTTGCTCTCAAACCTGCCTTCAAATAGTAGATGTGATCTGCAACAGTCTGCCACAGACACTTACCATTGCTTCAGAAACACCCTGAAATTTGGGTAGACTAAGCAGACAAACGGGATGACATTTTCTGCATTTTTATCCATGGGTTTGGTGGGTGGAGTTTTGCTTTGTTTTTTTAAATTTTTTTCTACTGGTCTTGGTGTTCCTTTTGTAGGGTAGATAAAAAAATCAAGGATTCAAAAACGAGACTCACATTGAAGGCAAAACGCTCAAACCCAGTCTCTCTCCCAGACACATAGAACCCTCTCTCCATCTGTGGGATCAAAGTGGACAGCTGAACATATCCTCCTTCAGACTTGCACACAGTATTCTGTTATTTAACACCTCAGCAATTTTAGGAAAAAAACAGACAGAAAATGCAAAAAAAAAATCTGTGCATATTTCTACCAGCATACACTAGACAACATATTGGATTGCCTTAAATGTGACAGAAAAAGTATTTTGGTGTTCTTTTCAAACAGAAAAAAATGTCAATAACAGTAGTTTCCTGACTACAAGTTACATTAATGCTATGAAACTGCAAATTTTTCAGGTTGCCTGCAAGGTGATTCCTATCTCTTGCAGATGAACTAATTTAGTTCCAGTAAAACAAAGTAAAAAAATCTTCCTGAAGGACAGTAGTAAACTAAGCTATACTAAGGGCAGGATTCTACTTAAGTGCTAATGGCTGAACTGCTTATTTTAAGGCTCTATGGGGCTATTTGGTTGGTCAAAGCAGTAGAGTATGTTTGGTTTGGAAGTCATCTAGGCTTTCTCTCTAGTAATAATTTATTAGTAGTCTGCCATAACTTCGTGCTTCATTAGTCAATTTTTCCAGTGTCAATCATCCCATATCACAAACCATTGCAAACAAAACAGAACTTAGAAGCCCAGACCTGAAATTTCTCTGATGCTGCACAACAAGTAAAAAAATCTCTTTTTCATCCAGAGTTCAATCGTTCAGTTATGCTTTCAAAAAGACACACAAACAATACACCGTTTCAATTTTGACCTTGTTTGTACTGCTTTGTCTTCTATTCCCTACAAGTACTAACAGAAACAGGATCATAGCTTCTCATGAACTTAAATTAGTGAGCTATTTAAATCAGATTATTTCTTACAAAATTACCCTCCAATGTAAGTGTCAGAGATTAGACAGAGAAGAGAACGAGCCATTGATAAAACCTACGGCAGTAGACCACAGGCTGTTGTAACTATCTTCGTTCTCTGAATATCCAACCTACTTGTATGCTTTTATATAGTGCTCTCAGATATATTACCCTAAAAATATGTACCATTTTCACTGTTTATGTAATAATTGTTTAGATATAAATTTATAAATTACTGATAAAAGTAAATTAAGATAGACAACACGGGGAGGGGGAAGTCTGAAGCCCCAAAATATAGTAAAAGTTCCCTAATTTTATTCCAGTCAGAATGGAAATTCCTTTGCACATTCTACCTTCACCACCCTATGCTGTCTTAGCATGCAATCCAATTAATTTTTAGTGAAAAACATTTCATCAGTTCTTGAAATCCAGAAGACATCATCTGCTCCCTTGCTTTTCTAGCTTTATAGCTATCAACAGTATTTTCATGCACTTTCCAAATATTAATTGGGTTCTGTAACATGAAGAATAAATTCTTGTTCTCTCAGGCTAATCTCAGAATGATTCATTAGCTTCAGTGGGCACTCATAACTGAAATTACTAAACCAAAAGAAAAAATACTCAACACTCACACTCAGTATACCTGAAAAAAAGTTATTGTTTCAGCATACCACAGGCTAAAGTGAATTTCTGTTTTTCATTGAAGCAATATTTCATCTTCTAGTTCTGTTTATCATTATCATCTGCCCCCCAACATTCAAACTAGTTTTTCTAAATCTAGCAGGTATTATTGCCTACAGAGAATGTTATCAAATGCAGAAACATACTTATTCACTGTAGAAACTTAACAGAACACATATATCTAATTGCTTCTTTATTTGCATGAAAAATCCAGTGGTTCCTATGGTTGACATGGGCACAGTGCAGTGACAAACCCAGGCCAACATGATAGATTCTAGAGAGTATGAAGATTGGTCTCTGAGAGTTGTTAAATCCTCCGGGGACTTCTTTCCCTAAGTTAAATAGATTGCATATCTTTTAGAGCTTTCCAAAGGTAGCAAAATATTATTGTGTGATTACAACATAACAAAGCATAAACATTAGTTTGAAACCCAGATTGAAGTAGTTTGTAGTCATATTAATCTCCAGGTGTCACACTTTCTGTTGCTCTAACAGTTTTGATCTGCTGGAGCGATGGTGGCACCCTGTGGTTAGAAAGATATGCCTGAATGCTATCTACTGCTTGCAGTCTGCTGCACAGCTCTTTTGCTGCACAGTTCTCACTTTTCTGTGATACTTAAAACGATGCTATGAATTACCAGATACAGCAGACAAAAGAAACTGAATTTCATTACATACCAATATGCCAAATATTCTCTTTGGTCAGCCTTAACTTGATTTCCAAGAACAGGCGGAGTAGACTGTAGCTCTACAAATCCTGAAGCAGCTCGTACTCAGGCTTCAGAGAAGGCCTCTCCTTTGAGATCAGGAGGTGCTCAGAGCTGTACAACCTACTCCTAGCCATCATAAGATGCTGAGGCAGGGTTCCCCCTCACAGCACCTGGCACCATAAGGTTAAGCTTCATGTCAGGGCCTCCCCAATATTACTGAAGTACCAAATAATATTATTCATCAAATAACTCTTGTCTTCAAGAGTTCATTGGGTAGGTGGCAAGGTGTTGGCGGGAAGGCTGCAGAGCTGCCTTTGGGAGGACAGGCCGGTTTGCACCTGGAGTAACGTGTCCAGTTCTGGGCCCCTCAGTTCAGGAAGGGCATAGAATTCCTTGAAAGAGTCCAGCTCAGGGCCACCAAGATGATGAAGGGAGTGGAACATCTTCCTTATGAGGAAAGGCCAAGGGAGCTGGGTCTCGTATTTGTATTTCATATTAAGCAGATTTATTATTTTTTAAAATAAAAAAAATCCATCGCTCACCTATAGTGTCATTGGCTGCTCTATTGGGAATTAATTTTTCTTTCTAAATCAGTTTTATGTTTTCCCACAGCATCCTGTGCCTGGTGGATGACTGTGTGCTGTGTACAACAGGAACTATTTGCCTAAGCAAAACACCTTTAGTCAGCGGTACAGACAGCCTGCATTCTTCCTTCCCAGAGAGCTGGAACCTTTTCTTAGAGATGTAATAGCTTGCCATCTAACAAGGTCATATAGTTTGGCAATGATTTGCAATATTCTTGAATTTGACCTTTTCTATATAACAAGATATAATCTTGAGAGATAGCAAGTAACTGAAGTTTGGGAAAAAGCAGGTTCTCAACAGAATTCTCGTGTCAAAGTTTCAATACGTATTAAAGAATATCAAATAACTAATGACATCTTATCCCGAGAAAGTGCTGTCAGACTGTTAGTTAGGGAAGTATTAGTGAATGCTACATAAGTACTGGCCATTTAGCTCAATATGACAGTGTATTATTTTTCACAGAGGCAAATTTGCATACCTGTTTCCATAAATTTGCCTGAATAAGTATTTCCTAAATTTTAAAGTACATGGTTGAGGAAAAAAAAAACACCTGAATAAAAACCAGGATCCTTGCAAATATGGCATTTACTGACATTTGGTCCTTTTTCTGCAAGCATGGGGAGATTTGCAAATGAGATAGTAAATGTTTTGTAAAATAAAAAAATTTCCAGAAGTTCTTACATGCTGCATTTTGCAAGTTCTACTACTACTACTTAAAGATAGTTCAACCTTCTAGCTGATATTTCTTCATTAGTGTTGATCATATTGGAAAGAAGTAATATAGGTTTCAGCAGTGCACTACACAATTCACTGAGAATACATCAGAACAGCCAACAACAGAAAAAAGCAACAGAACAGAAAAACCCCATCTCTTGCTTTAACTTTTACATAAGAAATTACAGGGGAATGAACTATTTTTCTGTCTTTGCAAATTCCATAATGCACGTGAACTGAGATGTTTGTTTGGATTTATAATCTCGTGATACATAGGTTAAAAAATGAATCTTGTGATCTTTGACAAATGAGACACAGGCTAAAGCCCTTTTGTTATTCTTAAATACAATGAACAGCAAAATACAACACTGGTATGGCTCTGCTGATTCTGCCTGTTGTCCAGTATGTCATCGGAAGTTTAAAAAAAAAAAAAAAAATCTATCTCACTGCAAGGAATCCATCATTTTACACGTTATGCCATCAATTCTCAGAAGGTATATGTGAGACTTGTATGTTGCTATGTCCTGTGAGTACTCCAGGATGAACTATCTGCTCTGTTCATTCCATTTCAGTACCAATCAAATAGATCTCTCGTAAAGGACAAAACACCATTTTAATAGATATGACTGATCCAAGGCTATTCTCCTGTATGAACCTCCCATGGCAGCCCTCTGGTACCCTCTGCTTTGACACATGGAGTGCTTACCAATGGATGTTCATCCTACCAGAGATCAACCATGAAAAGGAGTTTTGATCATAAACAGAGGAATTATGAAGAATCCACTGACTACAGTGATGTGCACAGTTCACCTACCTTGGACTTCTGCATTCTGGTCAGGTGTAGTTCATTTTCAAACAGCAAATCAGCACTTAAAAGAACACCAAGTTTTAGGTTATGTTGCTATATAGGCTAATAGCATTGGTCCAGTACTGAAAAATGAAATGTGAATCCATTTCTAATTAATTTATCTTCACATTGTACACATAATGTTTGTTGGTCACTGTAGAACCTAATAATTGCCTATCACTTGGAAGGATTTTTTTGTGATTGCAATTCTAAAAACATCTTCCTGAATCATGCCAATAAATCCCTTGACATTTTATGTTAATGCAGATGTCTTAAAAGCCAGTTTCTCTTACAGCTCTTTGGTGTTTTATTGACAATAGGCTATTTATCCTGCTAAAGGGATAGACTAAAAGCCCAGTTTCTCTCAAAAACATTTAAAAAGTTGCTGCTTCTGTATGCATATGAAAATGTTTAAAAAAAATAAAAATCACCAATTTATATATTTTAAAAAATGAAATTACTAATCCAGGTAAGACAATAAACCCATTTCAAGCAAAAAGAATATCATACTAAAGGCAATAAAAATATTTTATGAGGTTTTGACTTAAATACTTGCTTTCACACAGTCAATAACTGAGTGCGATAATTATTATTTCAAACACATTTACATGTTAATCATATACTCAAACCAGGTTTTGTCATGTATTTCACTAAAACAATTAAAGTGTGCAAACCAACAGATTTTTCCAGAACAACTAATATAAAGAAGGATTTATGGAGGTCAATTTCAATGTAATTTATTTAGAGAGAAACATTTGGAAGTGTCAGTCCTGAAGATACCATATATTTCACTTATCTCTCGCAGCCTAAAGCATTAGTCTTGAAGCATTTTGGAGTCTTTCCAGAGAATGTTTCCACTAGCTCTAAGACAGAGAGAATTAAAAAAAAAAAAATTAAAAAAAAAAAAGAGAGAGAGAGAAAAGGAGGGTGGTGAGGGAGAAAGAAAGAAAAATAGTGTCTCATGGGATATAAGAGTGAAGCCTTGACTTTTTTGTCAATGTTTGCTGATCAGCCTGATTGATAATAAACAGACAAAAAGGTTCTGTCATTATCTCCTCAACCATCTTAGATCACACTGCATAAGTTCCAGATGACCTTATTTAGATAGCTTGCTAAAGAACAATACTAAAATTATTGAAATAAGAGATTAATAATATCAGTAAGAGATGCTGACTTTCTTAGGTACTCCTTGAATCTAAAATTGTAGTTTAGAAGTCAGTTGAAATGGACTGAAAGATGCACGTGACAGCATAATTTAGCTTCAGAAAAAGACTACAGAGTAGGACCACTATTTTATATACACACAAATACTAAGATATCTTTGATGTAGGATTCCTTTTCCTTTGATTACAACCTGGTGTAAATGGTCAGGATTAGCTCACATTCACCCAGAAAAAGTTTTAAGGACACATTTTGTCTACACAACTGTTCACTACTACTAACCACAAGATTCTGGCAGCACAGTTTCAAAGCAAGGAGCTAGGCTCCTGCCATGTGTTTTTTCTGCAGTTGCTATCCCAGGAAAAGAAAACATTACTGTATAACACTGCTACTCATGCACACACACACAAAACCCAAAACAGCTTCTGATTCAAAATGTTATCGTCACTTAACACTGTAGGAGTTCCTTTTAACTTTTTTTTTTTTTAATCTTAACAGTGACTGCTACCAGCCTTTAGCAGGTTCTCCAAGATGCCTGTTTAATGCAGATTGTATTTTATAATTTTGAACCTTGTCACACCAGATTTATTGCTAAAGTTGTTAAATGTTTAAGAAATCTATCTATTGGCTTTTTGATCTTACTAGCTGACAGTGAGCTCTGATTGTAGAAACTTTATAAAATACACCTACCTCTTTGTGCTTTCAGATGGCCCTGCTTGAGATCAGCACTATCACACATTCAGAATAAACAGTGAGTTGCATGGAACTATCCATACTGTCATGTCTCTATAGCCTGCCAACAGATGTGGTGCACTCAGGTTCAAAGACTTTTATCCCATTGCTCAAGAACTTCATCAGGAAGCAAGATACTGCAAAGATGGTACTTTGATTCAGTGCACAATTCCCGAAAAAGGAGGTTCCTGGCTCTGAGCAAATTTACACCTCTTTATCATTGTTATGATGTAATCAACTTTACTTCAACTCTACTCCTTTAAGACTAGGAATTAAGAAAAGGTGACATTATCAATCACGATAAATTTCTACCTCTACCAAGGCATAAGATAAACTTGCTTAGAGGAACAGTTAAGCTCAAAGCACAAAATCCCATATGGTGAAAGGTAAACATAACCAATTATAGAGAACACCAAGGTTTAATATAGATTCAATTCCCTAGTCTTGTTTCCCAGGAAAGATTAAAAGAACCCTACTGAGAATAAAAGCAGGTGTTTGTTGACAGATGACAGTAAAGGAATTATCTAGGGAGTACAGAAACTCTACTTTCCTCAGAATGATATGCTATGTGTTATTTTTATTGTTTTATTGAGCATGCACTATTGGTTTTGAATGCCAACTGCTTTTGCATATGCTCTGTATCAAATTAGTATGAAACAAGGAAAAACAATGAGTACGAACTTAACTGCACTTAAAAAAATGATAAAATTTCACCTATACTTAATGAATTGACTGTTTGTGAAGGAATCTCGTTAGCCAAATGCAGTTAAAATACATTCTTAGAAATTAAAGTGATTAAATGTCTTTTGAATGCCCAAGAGCCAAAACATAAAATTAACTTATTTTTTTATTAGACCAAGGTACTGGTATGTGATAAGATTATCTGATAAATACTAACATATCCTAACCTGAATTTTCTTTAAGTCCTGTTCCAATTAAACACCTTCAATACCTTTGTGAATGAGAACCAAATTGTAACCAAGATGAGAAATAGCAACTTTCACAACTTGTCAGAGACACAAAAATTATGACTATTTTCTTGGTCTTGTCACCTTAGAAGTGAGTAGAATTTAATCTCCATATGAGAACTAGTGATTCTACACCACTGGCACAATGAAATTTAAAATCTGCCACAAATCAACTTAAAAAAAAAAATAATATAATATACTTGAACCTAAATCTGAAGTAACACAACCAGTCATAATAACACAACCACTGGATTTCAGTTGTAGTAGTAATCAAAAAACATACAGGCTTTTACCAACATTTCCTTCATGCCAGAACTTAATTGCTCTCTGAAATTCCTGTTCTGTAATTGATATCTCATTTTGAAGCAGAAGACTCATTCATCGCGTTTTGGTTCCAACTATTAAAAGCTACCACTACTCTGTAAGCCCCTGATTCAGTAATAATTTGATTTTTTTTTCCCTTTCTGATCAACTCTAAGTTAGCTGATGCTATCAGGCCAACTAAGCCCTTCCAAGTCAAAGGGAACAGCAGTAATCATTAATGATATTACATTTTATCTTCTACATAAATTAGAGTGAGGAATGGGAATTTGCCTTCATCAACTCACCCGTTAGATACGTTTTGCTGCAGACAGTGAATGAGCTGCTAACTTCTTTTAATTTGTTTTGAACTCAGCTTGTTTCTTTGATGTGCATACTTTATGTAAAAGTGTTTCAACATGTTTCGGTTTTATTTTTTATTACCAATTCCTCTTATATTGAAAAAGAGTGGAAGGAGGTTGACCTGGTATTTTCTTTCTCCGTTTACTCATACTGCCAAATTTCTTTGTGTGTGCATACATGTACACATACACACAGATGCAGCATATTACATAATTTTATTATTATAAGTGGAGACTCTCTGATCTAAATCTAATTCTGTTTTTGCAAACATGCTACTGCATATTGGCATCATCTAGATAAACCACCAGATTAAGTACAGTTTAAGGTACAAGGAGGTAACAAAATATATCTTAAAATGACTAAATTGGTATTCAAGTGAAGATTTAGGGTAGAAGAGCTCGTTTTGATTAAATAAAGGCTAGTAATGAATGAAGCATAGAATCTCATAGGCTTAAACAGAAGCTGGCCTATTTATTTTCTTTTAATTTCTTTCACTTAATTCTGCAATATTAGATTCTTTGAAAATCTAGCGTTTGAAAATCAAAGGTAAATGTAAAACTGTCTTTTGGGAATCTAGAAAAAAAAATCTGAGATAAATGTCCACCTCTTCTGTATAACCACAGTACTCTGCTTCTCAGAAATTTTAATTTGTCACTAACAATGATCCCATGAAGCAAAGAACACATTATCTATTTTAATAGATGAGGTGCAGAGAACAGAATACTAACTTGCTAAAATTCAACAGAATGAAGTGAAACTGAAAACACAGGCTATTAGTTGTTTAAGACCCCAAAATAAAAGATGGCTCTTTCAAACAAGCACAGAAAATACTAAAAACTTTGATAAAGTTCATCTGGGGAAAATTTCCAGCCTGTTTTTGAACTGCCTAATTCTATTTTGGATAAACACATGGATTTCTGAGCACTTACCGAAACCAAATTGAAATCTTGGATGTTCAGTCATTATTACCAAGTACCATATGTCTAATTTTATTTTTGGAATTGTCTTTGGCAATAACATGCTCCGTCAGAAGCTCCGTGGCAAAAACTCAAAGCTTTTGGTTCAGAGGAAGAGACTGTAGCACAGGGAAATCTGCTGCAGACACTCAGTGGAACAAACGATAATGTGTATCTTTTACCTTAGCTTTGCCACCATGGAAGTTTGCCTTGCCTCAGATCCAGGACCTCTCTCTCCTCAGCCACTAAGTACAACAAATCAGGTTCTACACCGAGCTTCTACATTCTCTCACGCATTATACACAGACTATCTCCAAGCGCATTTAAGTCCGAGTGACACCAGTATACCAGATAAAGTTGATCCCCTCAAGAAACTTCAGATTTTCAGACATACATGGCGCTGTGGAAATAACCTAACTCACGTAGTTACTGCACAGTAGTTTCCTTCATTATAACTCAGTGCCTGCAGAAAGGTGTTACAGTATGCAAGACCCTCTCTACACCGTTGCTTCTGCACGATGCAGGAGATTTAGTTTCATTTAAGCTATTGTCAAAGATGAGCATTAGTGAAAAAATCCTTATTGCTTACATAAATACCTTCAGCTCTTTTAAAAATCCACCTGGAGCCATGCAATATCATTAGTTTCTCTGAAATCTTTGGAAAAAGCATTAATATCTGCTCCAAGGCATGCCTGCAATATTCCCTTAAACACAGAATGGGTGCTCCCTAAGTACTTTTGGAATCAGAAGTTAACAAATTACATCCACAAAAATACAGCAGACAGTTTTAGCTTTCTCTGCAGCTCCATACTAGCAAGGTACTGCCAGGATCCAGTGTATAGGTCTCTATGGCACTGCCTCATGCTATGGAAATTCACTGCAGCACGCTGTGCTGTGCTAGGAAAATACAACTCAGCATTTGGCAACGCTTTGGTTAACTCGGAATTACTGACTGACCTGTATCAGCATTACTAGCTGTTGGGCAAAATGTCCCACAATGTTTACTGCAGGTGATTTGATTTCGTTTGGTTTTGGGGTGGGGTTGTGGTTTTTTGGTTTGGTTTGGTTTTGGGACTATTTGAGACATTTTTATTTTGTGAACAATTTGAAAGCAAATATATTATTTCCCATATTATGGAGTGACTTAAACAAATGCCATCCACTCTCTGAAGTTTAAGCTATGATTAAAGACTTCATTTTTTCTTTCATTCCACATTTAGTTCTATAGTTATCTTTAATGTCATATCAGAGGTGTATTATGATACTTGTATAAGAGCTGGTGTTAAATCAAATGCAAAACATGCATGAATGTTTAAGAACCTTACCATCCAAATTTAAGTGAATATTTATGTAACTTTTATTTGAAAAGCATCTTTCACATCCAATTTATGGGTGTAGCTGAATAGCATTCCTTGTCAGTGAAATAAAGATAATGCTGAGGCCTATCATCTTTCTTCATTTCCTGTTTTCTTTCTCTAAACAGTTTGAAATGCCTTTCATTAGAGTTACTAGGTCAAAAAGTTTGGCATTTCAGTAATGAATTCTTTTTTAAATTAAATACAACACCTAGTTAGCACATAGGTGACAAATGCAGCACATAGGACTATTTTTGTGCTTTAACTCAGTTAATACCTTTGTGGTGCATTTGTCACCTATCTTCCTTTGTGCACAAAAATTTTTATCAAATGAAGGAGTTGTTTAGGCAGATACTGTATAGTCATGTACATAGGGGATGTAAAAGAGCAGGACACATATGAGCTTATTTTTCTTCCTATATTCTCAAAATCAGTAAGAATGTAAGCAAATTTACACCAGCTAGTAGGACTCAATTGTTGACTACGCTAATGTGGCAATCGCTAATGACAGTAGAGAAGTAGTACATACACAGGCAGTAAGGATGGTTCAGCTAACGTGTTGCTGCAGCTTAACCTACTGATTGATAATATCCATTGATGTCAAACATCAGTCAACCCATAGCACTTACATGGTACAAATAGTAAATAATATGGAGAGATGAAACAAAGTCTCTCACAGAACCACAGAATGTCAGGAGTTGGAAGGGACCTTGAAAGATCATCCAGTCCAACGCCCCTGTCTGAGCAGGATCACCTAGATTAAATCACACAGGAACGTGTCCACATTGGTCTTGAATGTCTCCACAGAAGGAGACTCCACAGCTTCTCTGGGCAGCCTGTCCCAGGGCTCCATCACCCTCACCGGGAAATAGTTTCTCCTTACATTCACATGGAACTTCCTATGTTCCAGCTCAGACCCACTGCCCCTTGTCCTATCACTGAGAAGAGCCTGGGTTCATCCTCCTGACACTCACCCTTAACATATTTATAAACATTAATGAGATCACCCCTCATTTACCTCTTCTCCAAGATGAAGAGACCCAGCTCCCTCAGCCTCTCCTCTGAAGGAAGATGTGTCACTCCATCATCTTGCTGGCTCATGGATATCTGGCTATCCTCCAGGAACCCCAGGTCTCTCTCACCTTCACTACTATCCAACAAGCCAGTTCCCAACCTATACTGGTACTTCGTGTTGTCCCTCCCCAGCTGCCACACCATACACTTGCCCTTGTTAAATCTCGTTAAATGTCTCCCTGCCCGGCTCTCCAGCCTGTCTAAATCTTCTTGAATGGCAGCACTTCTGGACTGTCAGCCACCCCTCCCTCAGCTTTGTGTCATCAACAAACTTGCTGACTGTGCATTCTAATCCCTCATCAAGGTCATAAATGAATACACTGAACAGTACTGGTCCCAGTACTGACCCTTGTGGGACTCCACTAGCTACAGGCCTTCTGCCAGACTCTGCCCCATTGACAACTCTCTGGCTTCTTCCCTTCAACCAGCTCTCAATCCACCTCACTACTCTACCCTCAAGGACACACTTCTTCAGTTTTCCCACCAGGATGCTGTGGGAGACAGTGTCAAATGCCTTGCTGAGGTCAAGGAAAACCACATCCACTGCCCTGCCATCATCCATCCACCTGGTTATATCCTTGTAAAAGGCTATTAGGTCAGTCAAACACGACTTCCCCTTGGTAAAACCATGCTGACTGCTCCCAACAACCCTCTTATCCTGGATGTGCCTGGAGACAGCACCAAGGATAAGTCATTCCATCACCTTTCCCGGGATGGAAGTGAGGCTGACTGGTCTGTAGTTACCAGGGTCCTCCTTCTTGCCCTTTCTGAAGACTGGAGGGACATTTGCTTTCCTCTCTTTTTTTTTTTTTTTAATAGATATAAGAAATTCAGAAATGTTTAGCATCCAGTTCAAGAAAGTACTATAGAACAGGTCCAAATTCAGTACACACTTACAGGGCTTAAAATGGTAAAACTAGAAGGAGATATGGAACAATATTCTGGCAAAGATCAACTGGCAGAGTGAGAAAGAGACATGCCCGAGCAATAGCTGACGCCTAGAGGACTCCCAAGTAGAGAGTAATTTGCAGCCCATTTAAGCTATGTGCTTGACACAATTTTCCAGACAACACACTGACAATTATTACTCTTGGAATGTTATTCTCCAACACATAGAGTTGTTTGATTTTGCATAACATGCGAAGACTGCATAAAATGTTTTTAAATTAGTATGGAATCAGAAAATCCAAAGAAATCATAGATCTAAACTGCTGAAAAGTAACTGACAAAATGGCCCTGGCAAGAGCACGATCCTTTTAGCAAAGTCTAGATCAGCTGCTTAAGAACATACTAAGCCTTGACTATAGAGCAGCAGTTGAGAATTTCAAACAGAAAATAAGTTGTAGAAATTAAACATGGCAGTGACTGGTCACGGATTTTAGAAACAAGAGGTGTTTGGTATTACTAAAAGCACCTCTAACCCAAGTAGGAAGATGAAAGGAACATAACTGTCAGTGTCAGCACTGCAATGCTGTGAACACTGTTTTACTGCTTCAGAGTTTCATTAGAGAGTTAAAGGAAAATTAAATTCTGTACAACTCAGTGTTAAGAGATGTTTTAAAAATTTACTGTGCCTATTTCTTCACACTATTGTGTTTGTTTCCTTTTATGTCTTCATGCTCCCCCAGTTTAGATGATTGTTTCTTAATAGACTGAAGTAGACCAAAGTCTTGTTCAACTGCTTCATCTTCCATGTTGGTCATTTAGCTGACGGATAAACAAACAATAGCTTCTATTAACAAATATTGATTGGTCTTAAACTGGGTGGAAATTCAACCTTGTGGAAACATTACACCAAGCAGTATCCTCTAACGGCTCGATGTCCAAGTGGAGACCAGTCACGAGTGGCGTCCCTCAGGGGTCCGTGTTGGGCCCTGCCCTATTCAACATCTTTGTTGGTGACATGGCCAGTGGGATGGAGTGCACCCTCAGCAAGTTCACCGACGACACCAAACTGTGTGGTGCTGTCGACACGCTGGAGAGGAGGGATGCCATCCAGAGGGACCTTGACAGGCTGGAGAGGTGGGCCCGTGCCAACCTCATGAGGTTCAACCAGGCCAAGTGCAAG
>VXBZ01009760.1:72120-211752 GCA_013399135.1 Heliornis fulica
AGGACATGGACCAGTTGGAGAGGGTCCAGAGGAGGGCCACAAAGATGATAAAGGGGCTGGAGCATCTTTCCTACGAGGACAGGCTGAGAGAGTTGGGGCTGTTCAGCCTGGAGAAGAGGAGGCTCCGGGGAGACCTTCTAGCGGTCTGCCAGTACCTCAAGGGGGCTTACAAGAAAGATGGGGAGAGGCTGTTCAGTAGGGCCTGTTGTGACAGGACAAGGGGTGATGGTTTTAAAATAGAGGGAGGGAGATTTAGATTGGATATTAGAAAAAAGTTCTTTCCTGTGAGAGTGGTGGAGCACTGGAACAGGTTGCCCAGGGAGGTGGTGGATGCCCCATCCCTGGAGACGTTCAAGGCCAGGTTGGATGAGGCCCTGAGCAACCTGATCTAGTTGGGGGTGTCCCTGCTTCTTGCAGGGGGGTTGGACTAGATGGCCTCTGGGAGTCCCTTCCAACTCTAGCCATTCTATGATTCTATGATTCTCTACATTAAAAGCTGTACCATGCAGGACTGAAGAAACTATAAGAAAGTGCTAAACAAAATTCTCATATTAGTCACACAAATTTGGTCACAACAGCCATATTCATCTAATTTTAAGAGCACAATGCAACTTTTTGAAAACAAAGAAGTCTGAACTCCTTCCTGAAATAACAGACTTTTCACTAAATATTGAGAATATTTCCACAAGGCAAGCTAGAAAAATGAAGTGGAGCTTTTTCTAAGTTACAGTGAAGTATTTTGTTCAAAACATATTGAAGTAATTTTCCATTCCAGAAGCCAGTATCTATTTCTTAACACAGACATTTCCTTCTATATCCAAACATTAGGAAAAAGGTGGCTGTGTCCTACTTGAAGGATAATGACTCAGAAACCCCTTAGTCTTATCCTTCCAGCAAATTATAAGATTGTTATCTACTGCTGCTACAAGGTGGCATTGATAAAGAACAGGGAGGTAACTGATACACAGGAGACAGATATATTTGTCTATCCAAGAGCAGAAGACTGGTGGGAAACAGCTACAACCAGCAGCAGCTTTTGTCAGCCTTGATCATAGGTCAGGGGCCCTCAGCCATCTCCAGGGGCTTGAGCACCCAACCTCACAGCAGCTACAAGCTGCTACGCAACACTTGTGCTTGAAATTAATTTATTGGGTCACAAGTCAGAGTCCTGCTCCATAAACATTTCATACAATGCTCTGCATCCAAGTCGCCTTCCTGCTTAATCCCCAATACATATGTGTGTATAAATATACACATAACGTGTATTTACATATAAAAGATCTAACATGCATTTTCAAAAGCTCCCATATCACCTATTTACTCTATTTGCAGAAGCATTATGATCTCTCAAGCAAACAGTTAATTGTTTATGAGATAATTAAGTACTCACTGAACTTATGTGTAATTAAGGGGCTATTAAAATGTGCATTATAGATTTATGACAACTATGAGGACCCTCATGGATTTTGGAGCACCCTGCCATTACAGTATCCCTGAAGGGACCTACTCATAGAATCACAGAATCACCTATTGATGCTGCACTTACTCCAAGAGATGCTGCTGTGGCCTCTTCATCCTTCAACTACTCACACTTACTTGCCTATATCAAGAGGGTTAAGCAAAGTGTCACTAGTGCCATAATTCCTCGACTAGAAGATGCTTAATATTGCCTCAAAGGGAAAAGTACACAATACCTTGGGATAGTGCTTACCTCCTTTATGAAAGGATATTCTGTAACCCTCCCCAGGAAATGAAATGTCTTTATATTAGAACATTCACTGCATATAGCAATACACTGACTGCATAAAATTCACCTGGGGTCATGGCAGCCTCGTAAGATTTCTCTCACATGACCAGCACTGCTGAAATATCTTTTCAGAACTATTAGAAAATAAAAATAATATCAAAATTACACATTTCTCCATGGTGGGCTTCTCAAACTCAGATAAGTAAGTTGACTTACTCAAGTAAGATGAGAGGGAGGCAAATGAGAGATACAAATTAACTATTTTTTATGTGTCTGTCCTGGATTGACTTGACCCCCTAACAGGGGCCCAACCTGTATAGTACAGAATAGAATCATAGAACCTTTAAGGCTGGAAAATACCTCTAAGATCATCAAGTCCAACCATCTGTCCAATATCATGATGTCAACTAAACCATGTCCTGATGTACCATCTCTACGTGTTCTTTGAACACCTCCAGGGGTGGTGACTCCACCACCTGTCAGGGCAGCCTGCTCCAATACCTGAAATAATGCTTGCCTAGTAGAAATAATGAGAAAAATAACAGTTGATCCAGAGTTACTAATTTAAGGAGTGGCATGGTAAAGCACAACTTGTCCCTTGACTGCAGAACATGATTTCACCTTCCTTTTCTTTACTTGATGAAGCTGAACTCCCTCAGGTCCCCCTCCTCTTCGAATGCTGCAATGTAAACTCCTTCAGCTTATAACTGCTTGGACTATATACTCTTCCTAAGCAGAAGAGACACTGGCTTGGCAGAGTTACAAAGAAAACAGGCCTCCCTGCAATGGAGAGCTGGCAGTGCTGAATGAAGGGAACAGAATGACTCATATTGAGTCTTTCTCTAATGAAATCATTTAAATAAGGCTGTTTTCCCTTTTATTACACAGGAGAAAATCAATAATGCTTGATTGCTATTCCTATCCATTATGCTATTTCTAGAACGAGCCCACAGATCTGAACTTGAAGTAGGGCAGAATTAAGAATATCAAATGTCTTAATAATAGAACAGAGCTTTAGCCGTAAGTAAATATCAATAAATGGGCAGCCTATCTCACTGCTGCTTTATAATTGACACTAAAGCTACTACATCTAGTCTTCAAATGTAGAAAAAATTAGTTGTTAAAAAAATAGATGTGTAGTATATGGATCAATAACTTGTACTGATCACCTTTAAATAAAAGGTATATTACTTGATTAGCAGAGTAACTGGTTTATTCCATTTTCCTGGCATGGATTTGTACAGGTTCTTGACTGTTTGAGCCAGCATCTGAGGACAAGGACACAGGGATTTCCATAACACTGTTTTATAAAGGAAAGGAAAAGTATATCCCCTTCGTCCCTTTCCACGCTTTTATGTGCTTGAGTTCTGCAGAAGATATGATAGCTTACCAGATGGTAAGATTGATACATAACAATCTTAATATTCAAACTTTTTTTTTTCCTTTCAGAAATATCTTAATTGACAAGTTCTGAAGGCAGGAGCAAACTAAAGGAGAATAGTGAAACTTACAGGAGTTTGCAGAAAGTTATGTTTGAATTCAAGCAAAGGGTATGACAACTCCCTGTGATGTTCTACTAGTAAGGCTAAAGGCAGAAAGAAAGGAAAACAGCCTCAGATCTTACAGCAAGTGCCCACACACACTCATCTGTAGTTTTCTCTCAAAAAATACAGGCAAAGGTTATACACATAAATATAGAACATGATGAGATGGCTTAATCCAGTCAAATGAGCACTTCTCTATTTCAGCTGCTATTTAGGAAATCTAAGGATGTGATGTGATTGCTCGCCTAAGACGGAGGTCTCTCCCACAAGTGCTAAAGTTGAATTTAATCTGAAAAGATTTTTTCAGTATTCTATCACATTCCTTCCTTTCTTTCAGAATTATATTCCTGAGGGATTACCATATAAAATTTATGAATGATATCTGCTTACCATTACATTTATGGCAACATAAAGTATTTTAAAAGTTCATCATATGCTACCTTACATTGACATACTCGGATGAGTTCTAAAATATAGATCCCCTAGGTGACTAGAAGAAATTCTGTTGTCCATAGAAATGAAGGCTTAGAAGAAGCTGCCAATGTAATTAGCTGCCTAAATATTTGCAAAAAAGAGAAAATTTACTAGTATCCTATAGAGAGGCTCAAATTTCAATGTTTGTATCTTCTCCCTTGTTTTGGGTTTGTGCTCTTCATGTCATTACAATTAAAATCCAATCCCAGAGAAAGGAGACTTGGATCTGGACATTTTATCAGGATAGTTATAAAATTTAATATAATTTCCATCCAAATTATTTGTGGAAAGTTTTCCAGCCTTCATAATGGACTGTCAATAACACTATGACTTCCATACAGGGGGGAGCAAAGGGGCAGGCACTGATCTCTCTTTCATGACCAGGAACACTGGAACAGGCTTCCCAGAGAGGTGGTCAATGCCCCGAGCCTGTCTGTATTTAAGAGGCATGTGGACAATACTCATAAAAACATGCTTTAGCTTTTGGTCAGCCCTGAACTGGTCAGGCAGCTAGACTGCACACTGTGTTACACCCCTTCCAACAGAACAGAACAAGACTATTTCAAACTTTCTGCTGGTAACACCCCACCCCCCCTTCAATCATTACTAGAACATTACACTCTAATAATTGGCTGTAATGCTTGAATTTTCACTCCTGAAAGAATATACATAATTTCACACCCATTTCAGCCAGCCTTAAACAGTGTTTTTTGAAAAAGTGGAGAACAACAACTACTCAGATATAATTATTACAACATTGGAATTAAGCACCACTGGCAACCAAAAGCTCTCTCAGACACAAGAATAGCTTGAAGATCCAGTTCAGATACATATGTATGCACACAGCAATCCCTAAATTATTTCAATGAAGTCAACGAGTCTGTTAAGATGCAGATACATAAACTAAGCAAAAAGAGAAGAAAACTTAAACTGCTTCTACTTAATTCTTTTCTTAGAAAACCAGCATCTTGTCTGTGTTTCTCTTTCTGCATTCCCAATGCAACACCAAAACCTAAAGTCCAACAGCTTTCCTATTCCTACCAAAAATGTTAGTAAGGCATTCTCTCACTTTAATACTGAGTGGCTACTGAAAATTTTGGCTTCCCAATAAAACAACAGATTTCAGTGGAGTAAATTTCCCAGCACAACACACTATATGAATGCAACTGCCACTTCCATTAATAAACCATCAGCATCTAATGTTCTTCTCATCTACCAAAAAACAGTTTCTAATTTATTTTCATGTACAGTGAAAATTCAGTCACAGTGGGACATCAACTTATTATGTGGAAACATATTCAGATACTCTCACTTAGTTAGATCTCACTTCTGATGTAGCTGAAAGTTTTGATCGAGTGAGAAATAACAACAGAATTATTCACTGTTACATCTTTAGGCTTAGATTATAGATACCAGGATAAAACAGATGCCAGAAAGCAATCCATCTTTCCAAGTGATTACACTGGATAATGAGTTCAGTTCCAGTAGAAGTATATTGTTCAAAAATCTCCATTAAAGATTCACACATGCATTTTTACATAGAAAAGGAAATTTTAAAAGTTACACATTAAGTCATTATTGTGCAAATTCTTTTATAAATTAATACACAGATTATGAGTTCCAGTATTTCTTAATAGGGATGTAACAGTGCAAGAGAAGAGATGATGTGAATTTTTCAGCACCAGCAAGAAAAGTGATGGAAACAAGCACAGATGCTTGAATTAAGGAATATTCTGCCTCCCAGAACAGAAGAGGAAGCCCAGAGAAACAAATACAGGTGAGCCTGTGAGAGCGAGACATAGAAACAAGGCAAGAATACAGCTGAAGCAGTGGAGGACAGAAATAACAATGCAGGCAACAGTGTAATTTGCTTTAAAACGGGCAAGGGGAGATTGAATTTTACCCAAAAACTAAGACGGGGCAAATATATCAATGGAGAAAAAAACTGTAATTGTTTCTGACAAACTGCTGAGCTCTGAAATTAGCTGGCATTCACCACACAAGGTTGCTGTTCACCACTGAACAAAACGAAACATCACCTTGTTAGGGGAAGAACATATCTGACAAGGTTAACTCATTTATTTTATTTGCCTGACATGCTTTCTGAATCTATCACAGAAACAGTTAATGTTCTGCCTTTAGAAACCAAGAACAGCCAGAGGGATTCCAGTGGGGCCAGATTTTGTCCTTGATCCTAGCCTGCAAACCTTCCGTAAAAATGTTTTTCAGAAGGCACTGGTTAATCCAAACTAAACTGTTTCCAAGAACATACCAAATTTTAATTTGGAAATGGTCTTTGACAGGAACTAAAAACACAAGAGGGTAAATAAAAGTCTACTCACAGATAAGTTATTTACAGTAAGCTATAGTCCAGCAGTGACAGAAGTCACTGGTTAGTGAGAAGTCCAACAATTTCTACCAGCATTACATCTCAACTACCTCCTGGGAACAGCCCACTCTCCTGCAATGACTGGGGCATGTGAAGGAAAATTTTAATTGGCTCTGGGAGTATGGAGATAACAATAATGAAAACATGCACACTAACATTACATCTCTGCCCTGATCTTATCTGATGTGGTATTACAGCCAGAGCCTCACAGTCCTCAGCAGTGGTGTGACAATTAGATTATTATACTTTTATAAGACAGTTTACAAGAATGCGCCTCAGTGTTCATTGCAAAAATAAAAAAAAGTCTTGTTAATTCAGGAATAATTTTTCACACTTCAAGTAGTTTTATAGCATTGAAATATTGTTTCCCACTCAATGTTTATCGATTCAAATTCAGTCCTTGAGCCTTTTCTCTAAAATTACTCCAACTACATAAAGGAAAAAAACCAACATGCATTTTCACCAGACTCTTTACTTGGTTACTGTAGCATTTGCTAAAAGAAGTTTCATTTTGTTCTATAAATGATTTCCTTTTTCCAAGCCTGCCTGCTTTCAGTAGTTTCACTATTTATATCATAACTTCACTTTTTAAAGTAATTTCTAATAGAATGAGAAAAAATTATTTCATCCATATTAAAAACTAGAGGGTTTTCAGGCTTGCAAAAGGAATGTTGACAGGGGAGGTAATAGTTTTCACTTATTTTAATGCTACAGCAGAAACATAGGTAAGAAATTGTTCTCCCTTGTCCATGGGGGATGGGACAACATGTAATGAGTTTATAGAGGAAAAAGCCTTTAGGTCAGACACCAGAAAAACTTTGTAGTTTACACGCTGAACTTGATTGCTACATTTCCATTGCTACAGAATTTTGTAAAAAAGTTAGATAAAAATCAGTCAGGAGGATATAATGGGTACAGGTTATCCTGCCTGCAGGCAGAGACATAAGCTGAGCTCTTGAAATTGCTTGCCGCACTTCCTGCTGTGGTAAATTCTACTATTTCAAGGTGGCAGTTATACACATAGCAAGTTCAAGCAGAGAGTGGCCATGCAGACCTATAATATTTTCACATCAATTAAGAGATAATGGAAATATGAGTTCAATATCTTCTTTCTCCAGAACCAGAACTGAGTGCCTGTCTTGCAGGATTCTTTTCTTCAGGAGTAGTAACAGAAACCCTCATTGGCTTCTCTACACATTCCATTTTTAGGACATCCAGTCACGAGAAGTCCCCTGTTTTCAAGGACCCTGGAACCACAGCTCCTTATCATTTTACTCTCCTTTACAAAAGCTTGACACAGCATTATATACTATCCTAATCTGAATTAAGAAAAGTTACTTTAAATACTAATAAGCACACTTAGCCTCCAAGTATTAATTGGAGAACTTTTATTCTTGTTATTTAAGTGATAAACTGAAGTTAGTTTTAAGTAAAATAAACATCTTCCCCATTTTAATTGTGATGCCCTGTAAAAACTGTCATTTATATTTTCCAAAGTAAACTGTGTATGATAGATTGAGTTGTTAAATGCATTTTTCCTATTACACTGAAGCTCAGGGCTTGACTATTATTAAAAGTATATAATACTACCTGGGTTATAATCCTTTTCCATTACATTTAACACAAAAATATAGTATCAGTTCATCCCCTGTGGTTTAGTTGGAAAACGGACAAAGAAACTTTCCACGGAAGCAAAACCAATGCAAGTTTGATGAAGTAACCTACATCTAAAATTAGATCTCTGTAAACCACTTTTAACACTGAAAAGCAAAACAAAACCAACATGGATACAGAATGCACCTTTGGAAGCTATGCCATTTAGCTGTAATCCCAAGACATATTGTTTGGAAGCCAAATTCAAAAGTAAACTACAGAACAGAGTCAGGCATAAATCATTTGGATATGAGAACTATCCCACAAGTTCAAAAATGCACACTTCTGATGCAAAGACAGCAATTAATCTAGAAATCCCTTAGCAGAAAGGGTTTGTCTTCCTAGCAGTCTTGAAGTTTTAATTCAGACAGGTAAATAAGAGGATTTTTGAAAAGAAACAGCCTGGAAATGTTTCCCTGAGGAAGGCAGTCTGGCCTAACAATTACTATGTCCTATTTCTTACCAGGTGCCAGCTTGTAAAAGTCAGTTCTTTGGGTGATGACCGTGTCCCTCACAGCACCCTCATGCACTAAGGGTAAACAATAATAGAACACTTTTACTACTTTTGCACAGGCCTTCCTGCTTATGTAGCCCCAAGGAAGGAATTGCTTGCCAAATAAGGAGCTAGGAAAAAGCGAGGATGACAAAACATACCATCCCTTCTTTTTCTTACTAGTGAGTAAACAGAAAATCTCATCCCCACTGACAGCAAAACTTTGACGACTTCAGTCAAGACAAATGAAGTGAATCAAATGCAAAAGTATGCTTTGCTTCAAATGCACTATTTCATTTTAAGCACCGCTAGCGCAAGGGATTGCCAATTATTACTGCTTGAAGCACTCTGTCCTTCTGTATTAGACCACACCGAAAGGAGAGTTCTCCTTTTACGTAGTTCTCACTATATATTTTAAAAGTTAGTAATCCCTATGGCCAACATCTTTCAGTTCACTGTCTCAGAAGATGTTACGTACTATAAAAGCATAATGGCTCGTGACAGAACCACTCATCATTGCTTTGCATCTCTCTACCTATAACAGTTTGGCTCATGGTATTTCCCTGATCTGATAGCTTCCTGCTTGTAGCAGCTAAGTAGCCCCCAAAGGAAATGCCACTTTACACCTCATACGTTTTCATCAGTCATGGAAATACAAGCTGCAAAGGAAGACAACATGAATACCAAGCACTGCACAGGACAGGTAACCCTCTGAAATGACTGGATCAATTAGCACTGCAGCACGGTCTACGGGATCTCTTTCTACCAGCCCTGACATTAGAGCTCAGTTTCTTCCCTTTGCAACAATAAGTGGCTTATGATTTTTTTTTTTCCCTCTGACTAATCAAGTTCCCATGTGAATGCTATCGATGTTTCTGGAACTATTTAGCCTTTTTAAAATACCCTTGCTGCACATACAGTCTGTGATTACCTGAGTATTTCACTACAAATTAGGAGAAAGGCTGTTAGCACTGAAGAAAGACTAATATACAGGCCTACTTTGGGAAACCACCTCTCCCTGTAATTCAAGAGCAGCAGTTGAGAATAATGCACAAATGCTTGTTTTTTATCTGGAACGTGTTAAGTCTGAAATTTTTCCCAATTTCATCCCAACAGTTATGGATTCATTTCTTGTCATTTGCTGTGCTCTTTGTAAATTCTGTCAAAAAAAGAGATGTATTTGAAATTGAATGCCTCATGTATTTTGTAGATTATCATTGTGAGCAGTGCTGCTTTGACCTTTTCAGTATTCTGTAATTTCCTTATCTGCCATGGCTATTTAGGTTCTGCTCTTCTGTTTCAGGCTCTCTGAACTCTAGGTAAAATACAAGAATGGTCAAGCAGTCAAACCAGTTTAAAAGTAAATTTCAAAGTAAAATTTAAAGAATAAATAACTACTCTTTCAGTCAATGTTTACACCAAGTCAAGGATTTTTCAGATTCTCATACTGCCCTCTCAGCAGGCATGGGGTGCACAAGAAGCTGGGAGGGGACAGTGGCAGGACAGCTGACCCCAACTAGCCAAAGGGATATTCCATACCATATGGCATCATGCTCAGTATATAACTTGGGGGAAGTTGGACAGGGGCAGAAGCGCAGCTTGGGAACTAGCTGGGCATTGGTCAGATGGGGTGAGGAATTGTGCTGTGCATCATTTGCTTTGTGTAGTATTATTCCTTTTCTGTCATATTAAACTGTTTTTATAATTTCTTTTTTCTACCAATTCTCTCCCCCATGCTACTGAGGCAGGAATGGCATGGCCCTGTGAGACAAGCAATCATCTATGTGGTAGGTTTAGCTGCCTGTAACGTTAAAAAAAAAAATCCCTTAGTAAAACAACATTTTTTAATTCCCTATCAGCTTTGCCCTTCTGTTCCATTGAATAAGTTATTTATCCTTTTCACCTTTAAGCACATTATTTACTATTGACCTTTGCCATTAACATAATTTTATAAGACAAGCAGTGTTTGTAATATTGCTAAATGCATGAATGTTTATTCATTCAACAAAATGCAGCAGTTCAATTATTTTTAAAAATAATTGTTCTTCCTATGTAAAAGACCCAAAATGTAGTGTAAAACAATGTTATTTCTCAAGACACTAGCTGCTTGAGTCAGCACATCAGCATCTCGAATATTAATGTGAACAAAAACAGTTCAATACCTTCGGTTTGAATTTTACCTTTAAAGCAAAGCCAAGTACATCAATAGGGAGTACAGAAAGGTATATGCTATGAATCACTGGAAAACATATTCATTAAAGAAGGCTTACTCTTTTTTGAAATATGGAACATATTTCAAATAAGTCATTATACCCTGTTTACATTGTCTTGCGTCATTTACATCTGGTATGATTTGACAACCCTTCTCTTTGCTCTAAATGTACCATCAGCATATCTTTGTACAAGACAAAGCACACAAATGTTTTGGAGACACTGCAGAAGGTGGTAAGGAGCTTCCTTGAGTTAGAAAGTCAGTGACCTCTAAACAGAAGTCATAAGAGAGCAACATGCTGAGTAATAGAAAGATGGAGAAACACCGAAACCAACCAAGCTGGGATCTTTATTTGTAAGCTAAAGACAGAGAATCTGAAAAGGAGGTGATCTGTTGAAAGCCTTTTTATTCATCCCTAAGTATGTCACAGCATGATCTACATTTGCCAAGCTACCATATTTTGCCACAGTCATATCATAGTCACCATTTCACAAGAGATAGATTAAAAAAAAATGGGAAGTATCTGCTTTTATTTTCAGCAGTGAAAAAAAAGCATCTGATCTTCTGACGAGTACCTAGGTTATAGTAACTCTCCTGGGTTTCTTAACACAGTAAGAAAACCACAGAGACACAATAAGCCTGCCACATGCATAGTTATTTCTTGTTAACATTTTGTTTGCTTATTCAATAAAATTGTTTATATCTGATAGAAGTACTTTGGGAACAAATGGCCAACTGGACCAAACTTCCCCTATAGACACAGGGCTCCGAGTCACCAAATCCATATGCTTAATGTGGCTGTGGTAAATAAATAAGGTGAGAGGAAAGCAGCTCACTTCTTTACTTTTGGCAAACTTCTTTATATTTGTGCTTGCCTGGTGTCTGGGTTTGCTGGTTGCTTTTTTTAACATTTGTCTGAAATTTTTCAGAACATGACAGCACTTATGGCACTTTTCTGAAAGTATAGATTCAGCTTTTGTCCCTGCATGACTTTAATCTTTCTGTGCTAATGCAGGCTACCCCACAGGCTGATCATATGGTTGCCTAGAGCACAGATGGGAAGAATATTCATTCCACTGAAGAAGAATCTGGTTTGGGTGGGGTTGGTTTTTATTTTAGAAAATTGGAAACCGAGGATTTTATATAATATTGATATCACAAGTAAGATCATTGAAAGGTTCCATTAACTTTAATAATTCAAGGCAATGTTTAGTGTTAGTTGAAACATCGGGGGGGGGGGCAGGGGGGTTCGGTCAGGATACTACACCTCAGATATGTACCACCTCAAATGGCCCCAAGAGCAATCCTGAACGTAAAGAAAAGTGGTGATGGATGAACTGTCTTCACGACTACTACCATGATGAAGTGTAGACATAGCATTTGAAATTCAGCTCAGTACATGCATTTTGCAGAAAGGAAAAAAATCTCACTCCTGCTAGTGAAAAAATTTACCTTGCTGGACAAAATTCTGCTTCAATGTTATCAAGTATAACAGACACACTAATGCTTTCATTTGTTATGCTTCCATATGAAGGCAGAAAGTGAGACAGCTACAGATGAACATAAAAAAATAAAACTATTTGTATCTGAATTTTAAATAAATACACACCTGCAAACACAGGAGGAGTAGAGACATCGCAAGGAACAAAGAGAGAAAAGCCAGATAAAGTGAAGGTCTGACAGAAACAAGATGAACAAAGATTAAGAGAGTAATTGAAAATGAAAATTTCTTTTATATTACAGGGGAGAAAGAAAAGTATGAATGATGGGGGAAAAAAGGGAAACCACACAATATCTGTGAGGAAAACATAGGGAGAATTTGAAAAAAAAATAAAGAAGAAGGTTGAGAGCATGCACAGTAACAGACACAGGAGCTAGACACAGTGTAAGACTATGTATAAAACTGATGAGTAGTTAGAGTGTTCTGCACTTTGGTTGGCTTATCTGGAAAGATTTAAAAAAAAAAAAACATAAAACAAAACAAAAAACCCAACTACAAACTAACTGCTTTCTGGATTATCAAGGAAAAGGCTTGAAAAATCTCAAAAGTTTTGCTGGAAACTGAGCTATGTCTCTCCCAAGAACAACTGTCTTGATAAAACCCTTGACAGTTTTACTTTGAAGCTACATGGACAAAGAAATGTATTTAAGATAAAAGCATGAATTTTCATTTGCCAGACCAGTTTCAGTTCCCACATTATCTAATGAAACAACAGTTCAAGTTGCAAAGAACAACATCTAAAATCTGCTTGGCCAATTTTCATCCCAAGTAATCTCATGTGGAAAAGGAAGCATCAGATAGTAAACAGACTGCATATTTGCAAGCTATATAGAAACCAACCAAACAGAAAAGTTATGTTACACTTGTAACTGCATCAGCTCAGAGAAGCAGTAGCACATTTTGCTCTGCAATTGGTAGATGTGACACTGGTTTGCAACTCATTGCTGAACAGGACTAGAAACCATCAGAACAAATTAGCCAGATTGCAAGGTGGCTATAACACTTAAACATGTCCTGACAGACTCTCCACACTGTACCAGAAGTTATACACTTCATAAGGTGTTGAGCCACCTTGGGGATATATATATATAACTGTTCATGTCACTATTTCTGCAATTATTTTGCCATATTATCTATGACAAAAATCTGGGCAACACCATGACATTGGAAACACAGAAAATTAAAAAATGAGACACCACCTTTTTTTTTTTACATTCCTAAAATATAGTAGCACATCAGAGTCTGAGTGTCCTTAACCACATTCATTGTCCCTGGCAGAGGATATTACCATAACCCCTTCTCAGAGCAATACCGACAAGGATGACAGCCAGACATGACAGACATGGATGACATAGGTCATCATTACAGAGGAAGGGGAAATATCTTTGGTCAACTAAAATTACAGGTTCCCTGTTTTCAAGATGACAAAAAGAAGAGTTGGACAAAACAGTTCCTTCTGCTTTCCCCTCCAATAGCACACTCTCTCTGAGGAGGTAGACTTCAGGTCTAAAGAATTATAGCATCACTCTGGAGTTACTGTTGTGCTTTCTTTGTCTTTGCACAAGACAGCAAACAACACTGGTTTAAGGTTGTGAAGATACAGTTCAGGACCCACACTTTGGGTGGCAATCAGTAGTAGGTACACAGCTGCTGCATAATGTGGTTCAGGCTTACTGGGGCTCTGCCAATTAAACTGTTGGATTTGCTCCTGCCTGTGTGCCTGGATTTACTTCCCACAAAACACTACAAATGGCTGCAGATGCAGAGGGAATCATACCCTTAGAGCAGAGAGAAAGTGGTACTGGTGGGAGAAAGGAATAAGAGAATGTAAGTTCTTGCAGTCACTGACAAGTGTGAAGTTGCTGATGAATTGTGATAGTACAGGTTAACTTTTGCTGTCAAAAGACTTCTTCCCTTTCCACTCAGTAAAAACAAAAAAGTAAAGAAGGTTTTAATAATCCAAATAAGTGAGAAAAAAATTAAAAACTGGGAATTGCCCTCGTGAGACCTCACCTGGAGTACTGTGTCTGGAACCCCCAACATAAGAAGGACATGGACCAGTTGGAGAGGGTCCAGAGGAGGGCCACAAAGATGATAAAGGGGCTGGAGCACCTTTCCTATGAGGACAGGCTGAGAGAGTTGGGGCTGTTCAGCCGGGAGAAGAGGANGAGGCCCTGAGCAACCTGATCTAGTTGGGGGTGTCCCTGCTTCTTGCAGGGGGGTTGGACTAGATGACTTCTGGAAGTCCCTTCCAACTCTAGCCATTCTATTATTCTATGATTCTATGATTCTATGAATTCACTGCAGATGCAGTGCACGTGCTATGTAAGGATAAGTCAGTTTTTCTTCAGCATACTACTGAAGAGACAGCAGAACAAAAGGAAAACAAAATAAGCATTTGTTCTATCAACTCATAATACATGGCTTTAAAATGAAAAAAATATATATATATAGTATCCACTGTACAATTTCTTGCATTTGGCAGAAGACATCCCTGTAGCCTCAATAGGCCAAGTATGTCTAAAAGTGCATATTTTTAATAAATATATATTTGCAGGTCAACATAAATTGGGTTTGTTTGCATGATGAACTACTGAGCTTACAGGTGCAGTTGATGAACTTTCAAAATCTGCTCTCCTTAGTACTTGTTTGAAAAACAAGTAAACAATGCACCTCAAAAGCTTGACTTAGGTTCCTTTCATAGACAGGATTTCTAGTAATCAGGATTAACAAATCTCTTACAGGGTGTAAAGGCAAGATAACATACAAGTTTGCACCCAAGTGCTGCTGTAATGCTGTTACCAATACAATTGTTATTTTAGTTTTAAAACAGGACTGGAAATCCAAGTGGCCATCATGAACTAAAACACTCTAACCCTTTCAAAAGCATGCAAGAAATTAGTTTGCAATGGCATAAATACACGTTTCTCAAAGTGCAGACTTTCCATTCAGACTGCACTACCAGAGAGGCTACCAGAAGAGGTGCCTGCTTTTATTCGGTGTGCTGGATCATGCACCAGTTAAAGGAGAGACTGTTCCCTGGATGGGGAACCACACATCCATCCATCCATCCATCCATCCATCCATCCATCCATCCATCCATCCATCCATCCATCCTTTTAGACTAGTATGTTCGCGTATGTTTATTAGCATGATACCACATGATACCAAGCTAAACCCATTAACTACATCAACCAAAAAAGCATCTCATAAAAAAGGAGAACTATCAATCCACTGAGATAGCAACAGTAGCAGTTACTCCACTGTCTAACTCTTTTAGACAGCTCTTTCCTGGACTCAGGCTTTGAGAAACACCTGTGTCTCAGAGCAGGCAGTGTGAGTCTCCAAGACACGGTCTGGGACCTTCACACTACGTCTGTATCTCCATGGGTGCATGCTTTGCATCCCTGTGCCTGAGCTGTGTCTGAATCCTCCACTTTTGCTCCCTCTGAGGAAGTGGCACTGGTCATTAGCAACAGTCACTGCAGCAACCGAGATCGGCAAATTACCTCTAGTATCTTTTTCATCCTGTCTCACCCTCCACAGATAGCCATTCATCTCAAATATTTGTAATCCAAGACAGTGAGACAGTCAGAGAGGCACCTTGAAGCCTGTTGCTTTTTCTTTCTGAGAAAAAGAAAACTATGTTCCTGTACAGAACTCAGTGAATGTGAGCTTTGCTAACAGAGAACAAGCATTTCACTACCCTCATTATGCTAAATACACACACACAGAATTGTAAGTTGAAATAAACTCATTTCTTTACGTCCATGAAAGTCTTATTAAGATGCTAATAATCTTATATTGGCTTTACATGTGTCATCTCTTATTTTCCTTTTCTTTATTCATTTAATCTACTCTTCTCTCAGTCCATCTTTCTTTTGCATTCTTTATTCTTATTCTCTTCCCTTTTATTCCACCTTCATCTTGATCTTATTGCCAGAGGGCAAGAACTGATAGCGGTAGCACAGACACAGCACTGAGGTTTGGAAAACAGAGGGAAGTGAAGAAAACCCTCTAACATATAATGACAGACTTCAATCATATTCTGGACTATCAGGGTACCTTGAATGAACAGCAACTGCGTTAGTTTTAAAATTACAAAGAAATAAAATAGTTTCCAGGCTTGACTTGAGTCATTTGTTACAACTGAAAGTGTCAAGCCTTTCAAGCAACTAACGTATGCCAGTGCTATTTTTGCAGGTCTGACAATGAAGTTTTTAGATGATAAGGAAAGATGATGATGTTATTTCCAGAACTGTGATGTGTAAATACCATTTTTTTAAAATATATTGAAATAAATGTTGATCAGCAATAAAACATCAATGAAAATGATGTAAAGCTTTCATACAGACTCAGTCTTTCATTCATGTCATATGAACATATGGTTATCAAGTTTTGATACTTTATAAATTGGCAGGCTTGGCTGGATATGCATGTAACACCATAAGAAACTATCACTAACCCAACCTGTGTGAATAACATTTGTCTAAAAAGAGCTACAATCCAGATTTATATACTTGACAAGAAAATGCAGCTTCTTCGTATTGACATTTGGAAGGTATTAAAACATTACAAGAAGCTGGCTGTTCTATGGTAGCTTGATAAAGCACCAAGCAAGCACCAAGGGATCAATTACACCTTGTTGGACTGCCTAGACTTTTTCAAGTTCTGGTTGCAAGGGTTGAGAACAGACAATACAGACTTGGGGGACTCTTCTGTGTTCAATAGCACAGCTTTTCATGTCCTTATCTCATGCACTTGCCAACACCTTGCAAACTTCTTTTACTCTCACAAAAACACAGGGGGAATGAATGTCATCTTTTATTTATTGCCAATATCTATTTTGCCATTAGGAAAAATAAATAGTATTACACTCAAAATCAATCATTTCTATATTTGTTCTGGTAGGAGACACAGAACAAACGTTATCTCAGCAATCATTTCTTAAATACAGTTTCAGCACTGTATACAAACACAGGCACAGAAAGTAGATCTACATAGCACAGTGTGGAAAAACAGGGTATATTAGCCTCAGAGGAATACCTTGCTAATGTAGTCTTTTTTTTTTTTCAATACCCATGCCATCTCTTTTCCAAAGTATTTTACTAGCTCTACACAAAATGAAGTGGTCAGAATTTAGAACTGGAACAAAACTTAACATTCAAATTTGGGATCTGATTTGTTTTTATTTTTCTTCATTCTTTCTGAAAAGAGACATACAAATATATTTTTTTCTAAATATCATAAATACATTATGCATACATGCTATAAGGGTTAGCATCATATTGTTTAAACTGAGAATTATGCTGAATGTTAATGTGCTCCAAAATACTCAGGGTGAGGATATAAATGAGTTGGACACTTTATTGTACCTCAGTTCTAGGCTGAACCAAAAGCAGTAATAGTACTTCAAGTACTTAATAGAGCAGTATCTTTGCTAAATACAAATACAATTCCTCTCAAGTAAATGGGAATATAATTTCCCTTAATAATTGATAATTGTTTATACAATTTTAAGTACTTCATCTTATTTTTATACAGTCTCATTAAAATCCTGTATGATCATTACCTAGTTTTGCTCCCTTTAGTTGTAACCTCTGTGATCCACTGTTAACTTACTGAAACGCTCTGAAAGTTCACATTGAGCAAAAAAGGTTTTTAGGTGTGTTTACAATTTAATTCTCAAAGCCATGTCCAATGGCATTAGCCATGTGCTCTTAACAGGGAAGAGCAATGGACTGACACTAATGTAAAACATTAAGCCTCTGAACATTATGCAACATACCACAGAATAAAAATGCAAGTAGAGCAATAAAGCTCTACTTGCCAGTAGCGTTCTTGCAGTTAAGAGGTCATCCAGCATGTTTTGAAGTAAATCTAACATACAGAATAAAATATTTTTTCTTGGTTTCTGTTCAAAACTTGGCATTACTTGTTTGAGTGGCAGAGTTGCTGAAACTGAATAAAGAACTACAGAAATACTGAAGACATTTTCATGAATACAAAATTACTCCATAAATAATACCTGATGTTTGAAAAACAGCAGAGTGAATAACTCTCACTAGATTGTGTATGTGTGCTGTTCCATAGTGATGAAACATTTTAGCTCTCATTCACTTAAAGGAGCAGGTATGGTTTTTACTTTTCGGTTCCTGAAAAAGCCAGGAGTTCAGAGGTAGCAACAAGTCATTTTTTTCTCAGGCTATTTGCTTACTAATTAGGAAGAAAAACCCTCAGTTTAGTGTATTTCCAGTTAACTTGTGCTCAAGTAGAATTCCTGATGCACAGGATCCGAGAAGAGCAGATTGGGGAATAAAACTCTGGAATCAAGTATTCCCATTCACTTTCAATACCTCAACTCAAAATCTCTAGGTCAAACATAAACCGAGACCAGTTGTCCTCACACCAGTTTGTAAAAATCTTAGCTTTTGATCAGAGCATGTTCGGCCTAAAACTTAATTGCATGCATTTTCAGACTTCTCTTTTGCCTCATACAAACCTAAATGCTAATGTTTATCTTGCAAGTACAACTCTACATGCTTCTCGATTGTCACCGTTGTTAGGAAAATTATTTGTTCACAAGGATTACAAGGAAAGGCGCATTTTGAAACTAGCTAGTGGTTTTTGCCAGGTAACAAACACTGAACAGAACTAGAACTATTAAACACTAGAGGTTGCTATAGAAACTCTCAGAAGGGCAAAGTTCCATTTTTACACTCCTTACCTCCAAATGGCTTTGTGGTACATAAAGGTAAAATGGCATCTGTATAGAAAAAGTAAAACCTCCAACATGATTCCCAGCTGAACATAACCTTAGTTCATCACCTGTATACATATCATGGCATTTTTCCTATGGGAAGTCCCCACGAATTCCATTTGCTCATTACAATGCCTTCAACAGCCAGCCTACTCTTGATATGTCCAAATATTCTTTAAGTTTCTACCATTCAGAAATACTAATCTTTTACTTTTTTCTTTTGTTGATCATCCATCAAAAGTCAATTTCCCGTAACATTAATTATTCTGAGCTCTGGGTCATATTTTCTGAACACCGAATTAAAGCAAACTAGTAGTTAGGCTACTACTAATGAAAAAGTGATGATCAGTAGTAGTGATGATCAGTAGTAGTTAGGCTACTCCTAACTACTACTGATCATCACTCCTAACTACTACTGATCATCACTTTTTCATTGCAGATCTGTTCTGGCTCTCTTACATATAAAGGATAATCAAGGACAATAAAATTATTACAGTAACATAACAGAAGCAGGCACTATAGCGAACAAGCCATACTAACTGGTTTATGTGTTTGATTTAGCATGATTAAGGAAACCCAAACACCTTTTTTTTTTGTTATTATATGGATTAGCAAATTGAATTACAATACAAGATCAAAATAGTATTCAGAGGAGTCTGATGAAAATCTCATTATATAATTTATGAGGATAGGTTTTGGGGATATTTCTTACCTCCTCCATCCCAAGGCATACATATGTACTATGTCTCTACTATTACAGTGATAAGTAGCTACGATACTGAATGATGCAGACAGTATCAGATGCAGATTGACAATGAGTATAAGCAAAAAAAAAATCCTGTAATAGTTAAATTGTACAAACATGATTTCTTACAAGAAAACCTAAATTGAGAGAGATTGAGGAAGAAAAAGAAAAAAAAAAAGAAGAAAAAAAAAACAGAAAAAGAACTCCTCTTTATCTCAGATAAACATGCTTAGTTTCATTTTTCAATTTACTTTCAATTCCTATAATAAGGCTATTTTGTTTGCCAGGCAGGTTCTTCATCATATTTGTCTTTTCATTTGATTGGCATGTAGGCAATTAGAGTTACAGATATGTTAATTAAATCAGTAATTGAACACTATGTCTGAACAGTGTTCATTAATGAGAGAATAAAATTCTATCATGACTAAGCATGTTTATACAAGTCAACTTTGTTTCAAAAATATGGGGTTATTTGGATAAGAAATTGATTTGGATGTATAAGTGTACCATTATTCAAATAACTTTAAGAGTAACACAGCTCAAAGAAAAAGGCCATTTTCTACACCAGCAGAGCATGTAATAGTTTGTTATTACAAGCAAAGCTTAACTTGCACAGAAGTTCACTGCATAAAGCTCACAAGCTTTGTTCTAGAAAGAATGGAGCACACTACAGCATGACACAACATACTGACAAGCTGTCTGCTTGTTGTTACCCATTTTTACCATTATTTTAGAGGTAACTTTATAAAAGTTACCTTTTCTTTGCATGAGATGTTCCTTACATTTAAAGGCCTGAATGTACAGAAAATACTGAACTGTCCACTTAAAACAGCCAAGAGTCCAAAAAGCCCTTTGACCTGCAGTTCATGCACGGCTACTTCGAACAGTATCTTCAGAATTCACTTGCCTCATAAGAGTTCTGCTACATTTTCATTTCATTAGCACAGGAGGGAGAAATGCACTGAATCATGTCTTACTTTATATCCCTGACACACTGATGACCCTATATTATTTAAATGTCTATTGGTGATTAAAAACATATATGACATGAACTCTGTATTGACATCCTGATGCCTACTGTCCCACCAACAAACAGTTGTGTCTGTCAAAATCCTTGGGAGGACTCCTCTGAGAGCTATCACCATATAAATTTCCTAATATTGACTTGTATAAAACTATAACTTCTGGGCATTGATAAGCAAGCAGAAGCTTTAGAGACCAAGTGCAATTCTGATAAATATTTAAATAATCTAGCTCTTCCAACAGGCAATACACCATGCCTCCTTCTTTATCAGAGCACTGCTTGGAAATACACTCTTTGCAGTTCATCCTATGCCTGGAAATGTGGCAGGAATAGAATAGCAGAACAAAGCATAGCACGTAGCAGATCTGATTACACACATACTTTCAACATCAAAATAAGTAATATCACTTAAAAATCAATTTCTGTAAAGCATTATATTTGGATCAACAGTTTCAGAATTATTCTACGATTTAACTAGTTGCAACTTTAATAAAGAATTTATTTTAGCCTCTTTCTGTACCTGTCATTCAAGAACTGGTTTTTTTTTCTTCTGGACCTCCACCAGGGCCTTGATCTTTGAGAGGCTATTCCACCCATTTGGATTCCTTCAGATGAATAAGCTGGAAAAGGTATTCAAGAAGAAAAATAGTATTTACAACTAGCATTTGCAGACATGCAAGCAATGCCAGTCGCTCTAGAACGGGACTCCTATTTTAACTAACTACACAGACATTAGTCTTAGTACCTTTGTATTCAGTAGACATCCACTTCTGCAGGATGACACATCTAACAGACACATACCCACAGATGTCAACATAACTCAAGCATGCCTAACTGTCAAGTACAGACAACTAGTTTAATTCTCAAGAATTTAGGATTTTAATCTAAACTAGGTGAAGCAGATACAATAGGTAACAGCAGCCTCAAACTGCTTCTGTTGTTGTTTTATGCATGTAATTGCCAAATGAAATGTATTCATTTAAAATATTATTAAACATGTGCAGGATTAATTTAAAGCTTGTTGAAAGCTGCTTAAGCTCACATCTATACTTTCATAATTAGTGTAGGATACAAACAGTTCTATCTCAGCGAATGAGTGGCAGTACTTTAGACAACAGTAACCCCCATTACCCTCAGCTACTCCAGCTATACCTAGCAATTTGTGTCCTGGCTGGTGAGATATATCATACCTTCGTCCTTCCTCTAAGTGCACTTCTTGCTTATTAATCTGTCATATTACTAACCAATATGTTTTCAAATTTCCTTATGACAGTTACACTTCACGCAGTGTCATTTGAAGCTGTTCCCTTAGGAACTATAAAGCGTGATGGAACTGAGCACGCAGCACATGTCAGTAATTCAGGACACCACATGCTACTGACAGAGCCTTGCACACCAGGTGCTGAATATTTTATTTAAAAAAAAAATCCACTATGATCTGGTAGAGACTGATAAAGGGCTTCTTAGTGGAAAGTATTACCATTAGAACAACTCAAAGAAACAAGAAGATAAGGAAGTATCGGGGTGTTAATAAGTCACTGCAAGAAAAAAACATAATCAGAAAAAAGAAAGGAGACCTATCTCAAAGCAGATATAACATGATAAAATTTGGGCAGATAAGGAAGAAAAAAAACACCAAATTAATTGCAATAGGTTATGTTTGCTCCAAGCAGGAAGATATACATACCATTGGGTAGCCCATGGAAGCCACCAATGCTTTTTATTGCATCTTCAGCATACATTTTTACAGTTCAACATCATATCGAACCAGGACAAAGCGACATACAAACAATGGTTTCATCTTTTAATGTATCCTAAAGTATCATGCACTGATTTAGAAGTAATGAATTTTAAGTATCTGCTGAATAGCTTTTTGGGGGGGTGAGTATGTGTTAGGGTTTTTTTGTAATACACAACTCAACTTATTAGCCAGATAATGAGCTTAATAATCATGCACAAAATATATATTATTCAATAGTGTCCTAATTGTTGAGTCAGATGATATATAAAATATAAGATTTGAGTCAGTAACAGAAGATTCTGGAAAGAATCTGGGAGGATTCCCATTCAGACACTGCTTTTATTTCTCCTGCTTTACCAGCTAATAAAGTAAGAAACTACTGTTGCTTCTCACATATTATGGCAACAGCAAAACCTGAAAAAGAACACAAGCACTACAAGGAACTAACATACATATGTAGAACCATCAGTGCAACCTTACCCCACAGAAAAGAAGTTCTCCCTCTGCCTGTTGTTCCTATCTCTTCAGAACTTCTCTGTTCTCTCCACTCACCACAGTCACCGCTAGACCAAAGAAATGTATATCCAAACCCCTTTCAGTCTAAACACAGCAGCTAACACACCGTAACACTCCCAGAAACAGACACTTTGTTATATTTTACTGAAGTACTCCCTACCTTCTTCGTGCCTTCCTTCTGAGCTGCTCCTGGAGCTTCTGCCACCCCCAGCCCGGGGGCCACAGGTGCCCCTCATAAGCCTTGCAGCAGTTCGAAGCAGATGATTAGATGGTTAAACAGAATACTTTGATTCATTTCACCAAACAAAAGAATCCTAGAAGCAGCTGAGCAAATTAAAAACATAAATTGTAAAAGCATGGGGACAGAAAAGTTTCTAACACTGTTGGAACTGACACAGGGCTTTTAACACCTAGAGGTAAGTGAAAACTCCAAAGCAAAGATGAATATTCACTCAGAGTTTGCAAAAGCCCTACAAATTTTTGCTGAAGGGGAAGGAATTAAAAAAAGAATCAAAGTACTGCAGCTATCCCTATGCTTCTGAAGACAGCTGAAGGGTGAGGCTGCTCATTAACACTAGGTTTATAAGGGAAGAAACCACACAACACCTTAGAACTTACTGGAGGCACTACTATGGCCTTAGTTGCTGAAAGCTGGTCATCACTATTTGTGTTGTGAGCTCGTAACAAATCATGAAGCTAAAGTTTGTGCCATGCTATCTTGGATGGACATCATGCAGCAATCTTACTGTAAATACTTTATAAAGGATAAAAGTGATGTAAACTGGCCCAGCTCTGTGAAAGGTGATAGGGTCCTGCAAAACTGCCACAAACAATCACTTTTGCTACAGGATTTTTGCAAGCAGGTGCTGTAAGTTACTGAGATACTAGAGTGCACAGTTCTGTATGTTCAATTGCAAATAATTATTTGAAAATTGGGATATGGTTCTTAATTTTTTGTCTGTTCTGATAATTCATTTCTTTCTTTGCTTACCTTCAGGAAGGCAACCTGGTCAGAAACATGGCTTTTAATCTTTCCCAATAATTTTATCCTTTTATTATCCTGATTCTTTTGACCTTTGGTTTTATTGTTATAGTTTTCTGACCCTATCAAACCAACTATAAGAATGCCTCAAGTTATTTGAACTTTATACTAGAATTGTCACACACATAAGGGCATTCTGGGAAATGTTCCTGAAGCTCTCTTTTTTTAAGGTCTAAAAGGTCTTTTTGTCATCTTGAAGAATTCATTACTTGTCCAGAAAGATATTAAACAATTAACTGCAGGGCCAGACATAATGACACAAATAGAATCTGTGTCAAGAACAAAGTGAAACAGGTCAACCATATGTATGTTGCCTAGGTGCATTTGCATAGGGGAAAGGAGAAAAAAAAGAGATTTTTTTTTTAAAGGTACTTCTTCAGTATTCATGAGAAAACTACAGAGGTAATGCTTAAATGAAAGAGGAAAAGTTGAAACAAGAAATAAAAAGTCAACAGTAAAGGGTTATAATGCAAATAATCTTCTGTAACTACAGACTTTTAAAAGATGATACATGATTTGAAATTGTTGTATGGTTCATATTTATGATCCTGACACTGGTCTTTGGTTAATGGAATAAGCAGAGTATGGACTTTGGAAAAAAAGCCCACCCTTCTGTAGTTTTCACATCAGTTTCTAGTTAGACACTAAACATCTAACCCATTAAAACACACGAGCATTGCAAATGGGACAGACTAATGAAGGAAGAATCACTTCCCTTTCTAGTTGCAATCTGACTTGTCCAAAACAGTGTCTGTCTGGGATCTTTTATGTGCATTTATTTGATAACTCTTTGTCACAACACTAAATCTAAGCAAGGTCAAATAGGTTTGCTTAGGAAGTATGTGAGATTAGGCGTGCTTGAGGTACTTCAGTGCTGAGCTAGACTGCTCTCCCTCTGTAAGAAAAAGGCTAAGAAATCTCAGCTAGGAAGTACTGGCTTTTAAAATCTGAGGCCAGGAAAGAGTAGCTCAGGCTGAAATTTTGAGAATTAAATGCTAGTTGGGATAAAAATTAAACCCTAATTCCTAACATTAATTTCACAGTCACATTTATGTCAAAGATGAAAAAAACATGTTACAGAATTTAATACTAACATAAATTTCAATTACACTGGGTGTTAAAATAATGAAAAGAGGAAGAAGGCATTTATTTCCCTTAACATTTCTTGAAATATCTTGTCTACACAGTGCAAGCGCAGCTTGCAGATTGGGAATGGTGTCAGGGCTGAGCAACACAGACTAGTTCAAGAAGGACCACCAATTTCTTTGTAAAGGTTGGAAGATGCATTAAATCAAAACTACAGACATTGGCTCTGTCAGCTGTATTTCAAGGAGCACATGACTGAAAAGTAATCTAAAAGTAGTCAGTAATCCATTATTTCTATGAGAAAATAAAAAGTCATAAGAAACAGATTGCTTTTTCAAAGTGACTTTAACAACATTCTGCCCACCAAAGAAGGCATCTAAGTTTTAAAAAGCCATCTTAAAGGGAAAGTATTGTACTAGTAATGTACTAGTATTGCAGACTTAAAGCTTTGGAAATTTTACTTTACAGGTATTCTGGCTGAATAAGCAATGAGAATCTTGTCCTCACTGACATACCTGTGTCAGTCAGAGGGAGGGAAAGGTGAGGAATCATATTTTTAGTTAATTTGTAGAAGACATTTTTGGTTCTTTTTTTTTGTTTGTTTTTTCACAAGTCTTCACAGCAAACTGATCATTTAGAACACTTGAGTACTTAGGTATTGCAAGTGATTTTAAGAAAAGCATCTGTTTACTTCTTAATAATGAGATGTGATGGTTTTGACCTAGGCTGGACACCAGGTACTCACCAAAAGATGCTCTATTACTCCCCCATTACATCTGGAAAGGGGAGAGACACTTAGTCTGAAAAATATTCTCTCTAGTGTTCATAATCTACTGAAATATATCCACGATAAGCAAACGGGTCAGGTGTCATGTCTAGATACTCAACCATATATACTTAAATCCATTTTTAAGAATCCAAATGTATTGGATCCTTGTTAAGGAAGAAATTGAAGCATATGGATGGTTTGTACTGACTTGGAAGAGGACTGGATTTAAGAGCATTCATACTGAAGCTTTCAAAGGCTTAAAGTTAAATATTGTTAATTATCTTGATGAAGTAAGTGTAAAATACTATGAATGCCACTGAAAATCAGATGGTCATTTTTACTATCTGAATATAGACATAATATGTTGACAACAGGCTTTCATATTAAGAAGCATCGGTGTAATAATCATGGTATTTCATAAAGAATTTATTTTAGTTTAATAACTCCTTAAGAAGATGTCAATTGCATGTCAAACACTACAGTCTTCACAACAATTAAACACTTCTTAGGGTTTCTGGTACTACCGATCACACAGAGTTCTAAAAAATCTTTATTGACTGGGTATTCTGGTACAAATAAAAGTGATTTGTCACCCGGTCTTCATTTAAAGAAAATTAAAATAAACTTCTGGTAATTTTTCATCGAACTCCTGCTTCTCTCACTAACAAATTCAATTCCCATTTTCCACATTTACTAATCTTTTCTAATCAAACTGAAAACAGGACCTTCAATTAGTCAGGGAGAAATGCACAGAGATATTTTGGTATGTGCTGGATTCCTGCACCTAATGCAAGACAACAGGGAAATTCTGGTAAAGTACAGGGAGAAAATCATAAAACTAAGTGGATTGTAATTACATTGGTTTGGCTAGAAGTAAAAACTATAAAGATGACTACTTCTGTAATTTGAAGAGAAACTATCAGGAAATGAGGAACCCAGACAAACAAAAAAAACAAAACAAAACAAAAAAAAAAAAAGAAAAAAGATAGAACAAATTCTCTGAGCTATATGACCAAAATCAAAGGAATCCAAGATATTCTGGCACAGATGAAGATATATTCTGGATACTTTTAGAACTGATTATTTGGTGACTTAACCAAAACACTTTTGATTTATTTAGGTGTCCCACCTCCAAAAGCCCAAATATGTTCAAATGAGAAGGAAAGCAAATGGCAAGTCCTATACAATGAGATCTGCAGTGCCTGAACCAAACATTCATGGACTACTTAGTGCAGCTACCAGTAATGGTACAGCTACTGCAGGATCAGTTTCAGAAAAGACTACAAAACTCATCAATTCTCAGTAAGTGCTTGAGTACTTTGCACCTATTTGGAGGTACTTTTTGATATGAATTTAATAATATGTGATAGCATCAATAAAGTTCTTTATAAAACTATTCAACTATTGAACATTCCAAAATTTGTTCCTTAAGGCTCCAGAAAGTTTTTGTGTTTCAGAGAAAGAAAACTTTTTAAGCAGTATTTTCACTAAGTGTGTATTTGCCTGCCTCTGTCACTGGTTGACTTCTTTGACAACAAATCAGTCTGCACTTCAGAGGTGTCAAACCAGAGACAAGAGCAGAAGGCATTGTGATCTTGTTAACAGCTGCCAACTTCAGAGTTTATAATTGGTTACCGTATGGGATATATATTTTTTTAAGATCTACAGGTCAGTAATTTTACCTTGTGAATTTTTAAGAGATGGTTGAGCTTGCAAGAGTGTGGGTAAACTATACCACCACAGAAGGAAGTATCAGAAAACAAAACAAAGATATACAAAGAAACTAATCGAAAAAGAATGATACAGAGAGTGAAATATAAGATGAGAAATATAATGCATAAGTGATCAAAACATTATTCCCTTAAGATTGGAGCTATTGGGGGTTAAAGGGAATGAATAATATTCAAGAAGAAAAAAAGGGTGATATCATAAAGTATTACTATATTTTGCAAAGATAACAGAAGCTACAAAGTGTAACACTAAATAAGACTTAATTGAAAATTAGAAGAAACACCCTAAACCAAAGAGATACAAAACAAATGAAACAGAAAAAGAAATTGCAACAGAAACTGTGCAAATGAAGAAAACAATCGTGATAAATGGCAAGGCAGGAAAGAAAACTCCCTGGGGAAATGGCTTAAGGGAGCAAGCTGTGCAGTTATAAGGAAAGCCAAAAGTAATCTTGGAAAAGTTTTTTAAAAACTAAGGAGAAGGTGAATGTGGATAAGCTATTCTGTAGAGCATTCTCTTTACCTCTTTATTGTTAATTTAGTCAGAGACAGAAAAATAAAGAAAAAGTGAATTGCATTACATCGTGTTTGGAATGTGATGTGATTAGACAGTGTGAAACCACAAGATTAAGTCATTAAAAACACCTAAGTCAAGGAAAAATATATATTGCATTTGACAATTGGAACCTCTGGAGCTAAACTTTGGGCATGTAACCATGGTACAAGATTTTGTGGTCTTTACCTACCTGATACCTAAAGACAAGGTCTTCCTAGCACTACTGTGATATACATCCTCACATACAATCTGGAAATCACATTTCAAACAAAAAGCATCCGGCTGATAACACAGACTATTATGTTGCAAACAGCTATGTTGCAGTCACGTGAATTTGAGGAGCTTGCAGAGACCAAATTGAGATAAACTTATTGCAAGAAGCTAAGACAATTTGGTAAACACATATACACACACTTGGGTACAATGCCAGCTGAAGTTAGGGTTCAAACACAGATAGCCAAAGGGTGTGATGAACTGTTTTTTAATTAATTTTTACAGGGTTACTTTCAAAGATCAAAACCATTTTCATTCAGTCCTTTCTTGAAATTTACAGATAAGCCAATGCCATGATCACCCATGCCATATTTAACAAAGAGGATCTTATCTAAGCTACATAAGCCCTGTTAATACACAAGCACATTAGAATCACTCTTCTATGTCTCTGAACACTTACTAAGCTTCAAAATTTAACCTGCTATGAAAGAGTTTGGATCAAATAATATGTCCCTTCCATCTCACTTTTTCTATTAACATTTCGCTTCTGATTCTGAGTGTAAGATAAGTTATTGAAACTTCTTTTTGCAAATCCTATCACTATCGATATCCACTCAGGATTGTCTTCTCCTAACAAAGCATGAGCTCTCACTGAAGTATACGTGTTGAGGTATGAATATACAGTACTGTTTCTGTCTAATATTTTTATTTAGGAAGGCTATATATCCATGCTATCGCTTTCCCTGCACTTACAGAACCATTAGTCTATTACTTCTGTCTATTCAACTGCATTTATGGTTTCTATAAAACTTAATTAGCTTCAATTGACCCCTTCTCTGAGTGAAACTTGCCATTGAGTTGAAAACTCAATGAAGGGGACAGAGATGAATCACACAACTCCTGTACAGATAAAATGAGAAATGTAGTATTTTAGCTGGCACTTAAAACAAAATATTCTGATTCCAACTGGAGACACATTCAGACATCAGATTTGTGAGAGTAATATGAATTCAAATGCTTTTGCCTATTTGGTCTCTCTGAGTGTTTAGATACTCATCATAATAAATATCCTTTTTATGTTTGAAAATATTCTGGTGAAAGGTTATGAAAGCAGTCACTATTTCATTTAGGCATTTATTTTTTCAGCTTTGTCCAAAACACGAAGAAATATGGGAAAGCTATTTATAGAAAGTAGCATTTCCCTCTAACTTAGTGAATGTGAAACAAATGAGAAGAATTAATTTGGCAGCCTTTAAATATGAACATGTATTACACGGTCCAATATCACTGCTTTTATCAAAGCCTAAGATAAATACAGAATTGCTGTTGATGACATTTGAATGCTGCGAATAACACAAAGAGAGAAGATGACATAAACAGCTTCCAAGACACCACTGTGTCTTTTTTAAGTTTTGTCCTGGGCTGTCCTATTGTGTTTAATATTAACATCTATGGCAATGCTGCATCACATTTCTTAGAAGAGAGCTGTCAGTGCTGGTTGTTAAGGGGAACTGCTCCTACAGGTCAAATCCAGCTCCGCTCTACCTATGTTGGATACTGAATTGCCATGTCTTTACATGATCTGGAGGAACAACCAAGGCAATACTTGTGGAAGAGCAGCAGACCCCTAGCCCTCTCATTAAATCCATGCCTCACACAGGTACTGTCCAGGCGACTCAGCAAAACTCCTTGTATCTGACTAATGAGGATTTTAGTGTCTCACTACTGATCTGTGAAATTCCTGGTTTCCACACCTGAGAACAAAAACTTCTGTGTCAAAGATTACTGCATTTTTAAATCATAGAATCATAGAATCATAGAATCATAGAATGGCTAGAGTTGGAAGCGACTCCCAGAGGTCATCTAGTCCAACCCCCCTGCAAGAAGCAGGGACGCTATAAACAAATATTTTTTCATAATGCTATAGAATGAAAATATGTTATTTCTATTTTAGGATATTTTTCCTGAGGTGTTACATAAATTCTTGCATTTAGGCCTTTAATGCTAATATGCATCTCTATCAAGCAAGGCAACACTTAGTGATAGTTATCATCTTGAGCCCTGAGGGATCATGGAAACCATCCTTCATGGAGTTTTACAGTCTCAAGAATTTGCCTCTTCCACCTCTGAAGTGAAGCAAATATTCCCATGGCAAAAAAAGAAACTTTGTGGCCACTCAGCAATCTGTTGCTGAAAAGAGCCAGCCCCATGTCAGCCTGCCAGCTATCCACAGATCAAACAGGAAGAACCTGCGTACCACCTACATTTCACAGGCTTCAAGAAGCTATTGTGCAAAGGAAATCAAATTGGGTTTTTAGTGTAGAAAAAGAACTATGACATACTCCCAACATTAGCTACATTTGGTCTGAGCAGTTTACAATTGTTTATGACCTTCCACAGTATGGGGTATATTGTACATTTCATAATAAACACTTCAGAGTTTGTACACAATGTACAAATGCAATAGCAATAAAATGATAAACCCATTCCAGATAGTCAATTTGATATATAACTAATGAAAAACAATTCTAAGTAATACAAAAACTAGTCAAATTACACTGGATATGCCCCTCTATAATTGAGATGACAATATAGCCTGCTTTGCATTAGAGATAATTCTGGAAGAATAAGCTAAATGCAGATTTTAAGGCTGAACAGATCACATCAAGTCAGAACTGGACATCAGTGGAACACACAGAAGCAAAGCTGAGAGTAGAGCATGACCAAGGGTGAAAAGGTATGGACAGATCATGACACTTCAAGGTCCAACAAGGTTTCTTTTCTAAGTAAAAAGTCTTAAAATAAAAAAAAAAAAAACTTGAACCAGAAGGTTCCAGAACAGCAGTAACATGCTTCAGCTTTTCAAGAAAGTAATAACTACAGCAGTGTCATTTTGCATTAATTGAAATATTTTCATTGATGTCTCCAGCAGATCAGATAAGAGAAAAATGCATTATTCAAGTGCAGAAGTAATAGAACTATAAATCTCAATATATCTTAAAGGCACAGAGGCAATCCCTCAGCAATTAATAAAAGGTTTAAAGGGCTTACAGATAAAATGAGCAACAACTTCCTTTATGTATTAGGAAGATGGCAGAGATTTGTCAAAAAACATTACAGAAAGAATATTCAAGCGGTGGGAACAGGGCCACAAATTGGAATGTCTACTATGAAATAACTAAATAAATAAATTCTTTCACTTCATTTCATTGGATCAGGTTTGGAATCTGAATCTCATTAGACAACAATGACCATAAACTCTAAACCAATGTCTGAAATCACATAAAGAAGAAAATAAATTACAGAAAAGTAGATAACTTACAGTTACCTGCAAACTGTACACAGTTCCTGAGATAGACACTGAACTTCAGGTTCCATCTTCTATATTGCTTGCTATTCCTGATCTGATACAGGCACAATATGATCATAGAAATGGATTTAGGCCTGCAACAGGATTTTACATTCTGGAAACAATTCTTTTACAGTCATTATTACCAGCACTGATAAACTCTACTATCAAATTTATTCTCCAGCTATGCAGGGAAATAATGATGGCCTTTCCACCTTGCGCATCTATCCTCTCCTCCTCGTGAAAAAGGCAGCTCAGAGAAAGCCTAGGAGCTGGCTATTCCTTTCACAAACATCCTTGTGTCTCAGAATGATTCAATATGTTTCTCATGCTAACAACTGTAAGTCACTTATTGCTTTTACAATGTTCACTCATGGAATTATGTAACTTGTGTAACTTTACAAGAAGTGTCATCTCTTTGAATGACCTTATCTTACTGTTAGGGAACACTTTTCTATTCTAGATATATACACATCTAAGTTAAATTTCTTAGTATATTTCTTTGAACACAATTTTTAGTAAATATATTTTAGTTAAAACCCCAAAAATAAACATTCATTTAAATACTAGATATGATATTACTTCTTATTAATTCAAATGCAGCATTTCAGTCTGAATATCCCAATTCTTCCTATCACTGAACATATGCTAACACATTAAAAATAACATAAAAAAAAAGAAGTTAAAATAGGGGACACAAATAAGAGCTAAAAGCATGCAGATGGATTGTGAGTCCCTTGGGCACTCTATCCCATCTTCTAGCTCTCAGTGTAGGATGTGCACCATTTCATAATGACATTAAAATGTCCAAGTCTAAGAGTCCAAAGTTTAAAGGCAAAAAGGAGATTCCAAAGTGGAGCAGAAAATTCATCTGAGATGAATCAATTGAGATGATTATGTGAATGAACAAATATTAAAGAGTATTTCTTTTCATATAAAGTAAAGCAAAACTTAGTCTGCTATCATAACGAACTACATTAGATCTGTCAGAATCATTCTAGAGGTCGTCTTTGGATCTATAATTAGGACAAACTGAAGCAGTCATGAATTTGTGTAGAAGTCATCACTCCCAGATCTATTTCTTCTTACATATTTCTACAGAAGAACTCAAGTGTGAATGAAATACTCTCTCAGGAAAAAAAAAAAAAAGCCTAACGAGTGTTATCAATGATATCTGCAAAAACCTAATTAATAATGGAAGTCAGACAGGAGAATTGCAGATTTCCTCCACTTGTTTCAGACACAGGGCTGGGAGGGAGAGGACAGCTACTTTCAGAACTAGGATATAGCTTTCTGAGGAAGGTAATAGGCAGCTAAACATAGTGTCCTGTAACTGGAGAACAGCTTGCAGGTGGACTGAATCAAAACATCCTTACTATGCTCTATCTCTGGTACTACAAGCAGTACCATCTACTGTCAGCCAGTGATAAACCATCCCATCAAGCAATGTTACTGCCACATCTCCATTGAGAGGAATCATGCAATCTGTCACAAAGACTGTATGAGCTTGTCAGAAAGGTTAACATAAGCATATTTTTTTTTACTTAAAAACAGATTTTAAAGGTTGAAGAAAAGGTGACCATACTTTTTTTTTCCTGTTAAAATGGAGAACTGTGGGACCTGAATGGCTCTTTGGCAAGTGACAGATGGTATCTAGTTATTCAAGCAGGTTTAGGGCTAGCTGCAGAGTTTATTGAATACCAGTCATGAAAATATATTATTCAGTGAAGTATAGAAAAATTCATCAATCATGCATATGATTAATATTTTTTCAGATATTTATCTGGCTGTACTGGGTTTGGTGTCATTTAGCAGTAGTTCAATAGCATGAATCTGAACCAGGCTGCCTGTGTCAGAAGATGATTAATGCTTGATAGCCATGCGAAGGCCTTTCTCTAGTTCTGGTAAGAATGACATAAAAAAGGTTTAAGCACAATCCTGAATATAATATAAATGTGATAGAGAACTTTAATACTGGAAAATTCTAACCAGCCTTTTGATATACAAGAATAACATGTGGAATACAAAAGATCACTATACATTAATTAATCACGATTAAAACATATTTGAGGGGGAAAATTGGTGCATGAGTATAAAAATATTTTCAGGCTCTGAAATATTTCTAAAATTATTTCAGAATTCCATATACTTACATTTTTAATTGCAAAATACTCAGCAAGTTTTATCACTTATAGGTACTTTACAGTTTGCTATTAATTTTTTGAATATTCAAAACCAGAGGTAGTTGAAAAACACCACTTTTATTCCATAGGAAAATAATTTACCTTATTAAGAATTGTTTTACATTTGAATTTGAGTGTTTACTGAAAATAATCAGTAAAAAAGTCATAACAGAAAGCCAAAAGCATTCAGAAATCCTGACTGAAGCAATTCTTATTGAAAAGCAGTGAAGCATGGGTACAAGTGTGAGTGCAAGCCAAATCGCACTGAAGTTCATGGAACTTACACACATATTTAAGTGCTTTTGTGAACTGGAGCCAGGGAAATAAATATCTACACAGTATTGCCTTGTCATTCAAATTGTTTGCTTGGGACTGGAAGCCCAAGATAATCAAAGGATCCAAAATTCCAATTATTTTTATTTTAGGCCCAATATCTAAACTTCCCTTCAAACAGTGTCCTAAACCTGCAGACACATATATTTTTATATATATATATATATATAGAGAGAGAGAGAGAGAGATGTAACTGACTGTTTGTATGTGTGCCTATTCACATGAACACTATCAAGCACCTGCATAATCTTAGATTATATTTTTTTACTGTGACATAAACTAAGAATTTCTGCTAAGTATCATCTAGCTTTCATTAAAGTACATTTAACATGCTGTACACTGAAGATAGTACAGCAAAGGTGTTTGTCTTCTTACTTTTTAAGCCCTCTAAGCAATGTGTGTGGTAAATTTTGTATGCTATGCTTATTAGGTGCAACACGGTCCACATACATCTGCCTTTCAGTGCACATAATGCTCAGGTACATGCTGATTTCCCAAGAAGAAATGAGAGAATTCTGGATTAGGCAGCCTTCCTAGGCTCTCCTGCAAGGATAAAATTCTGTAAGGCCTTTGTTCTGATACCAGAACTTCTCTTCCTCTAACCATTATCTCAGCAAGTCATGTGGATTGCTCTCAAGCAGTGAAATGTGGATTGCTTCATGCAAGGTGCAGTAGGTGAAAGGTATTTCAGACTTCAGAGCAGACAAAATTCCCTATGTCATGCCTTTATGAACATTTACTTCTTGGTCAGCATCTTCTTTCCTAAAGAAATATCAAGGTCTTGACTACAGTAACTTGACTTGAAAACAATTAGTTTTTCTTCTTTCCAATCTTCTGAGTTAATTTTGTCCTCCTTTGTTTGCACTTACTGTAGTCCATCTCCGTAAAAAATGATTTCTCTTCTCTTATAATCTCCTAAATGCAGATGAGCCTTTACTGTGGGCACTCTTACTGTGTATGAAATTTACATTTCATATGTAAATGTTTGCTCATCCTCCATTTAAACAAGTCATTCAGTTTAGATGTTCCCAAATGATTGGTTTTGAAAGAACTACCTTCAGATATTTTCCTTCTCATACTCCCACCAACTGCAGCTTTCACAGTTTTAAGTAAACACAGGGAACTAACATCTGTACTGAATTTCTCAATTGGATAGTGATTATAATTGTGGTAAAATTTTAAGTTATCAGTTGGCTAAAAGTTGGTGTGGAAAATGAAAATAAATAAATTAGTCCATGAATGCTGTTTAGGCCTTACCACTTCTTTTAAATGGCTCTACACATATCAAAGTTTAAAGTAATTTACATTAAAAGAAAAAAAAATAGAAGAAAGTCATTAATTTTCCTCTTTCCCCTCTTAGCCTTATTTCAAACATTTCAGGACTGCTTTTGAGGGCATTCAGCACAAACTGCAGCGGAATTACTCACCACCACAGAAACCCTGTGTGGTAACAGGAAGGACAGAATTTGAGTTACCCTGAACTGCACTGAAAACACTTCCTTCCACCTAAGCCCTCACACTGACTCCCAGACCGCTGCTGTGCCCGATAGGTTGCACAATTGTCAACAGAATAATAACAACTTCTAGCGAGACTTCTTTTACCCATCTCTTTCTCAGAAAAGCTGAAAACTTCTGCGACAAAGAGGGCATAGTTGTATTTTAGGACAGACTAGCTTCAGGGAACAGAGGAAGACAATATATATTGCTACCTAAAGAATGATAACAGGCTACCATCTGGGACCATATAAAAGCCCAGAAAAGAGGTCGAATTCCCAATCCAGCCAAACTGTAAGAGGACCCAGATTCTTTCCTTATAGTGAACACTCCAGAGAAGACCAAAAGCTTTTAAATTCCTAAGTTTTAATACATGACCCACTAAAATGCTTACTTTTTGAGTAGTAAAAACTCAAAGCAAATAGGGAGAACACTGAACTAGGGAGATTTATTCATTATTTCAGTGCTAAAGATTGAGGGAAAATGTGTCTCAAAGGAGTTTGTGCTTTAATTAGTATAACATTTCATTACTAGACTTTTCCCAGTGCCAGAATACAGCCCTTAAAAGTGAAGAAGAAAATCATGCTGAGGGGAGAAAAACTTCCATCACTGTGGGAAGGGAGAGGTTTTAGAAATTGCATTAGTGCTGTCAGATTGTCTTTGCTCAATCCACTCCTGCAAAGTATTCCTTAGCAGTCCATGCAAGACTTTTATGAACTAGCCTACTTTGGTGCACAAGGGCGTAAATAAACACTGTGTAATTTCCACATAAGTACTTTATAAAGATAGGCTTCTTCTGAAACAGGTCTTCTGAAGCCGGAATATATGAATAAAATCTTTCCACATGTAATAAATACTGTCTTCCCGCCAGGTCAATTTGAGAATTATTTAATCAAAATTATCCAAATAAATAATGCAGGAATAAACATATTGAAATATTAAACTTTCTGCACATCACTTAAAGTCTAAACTAAATTAATTAAAACCTTACTGACAAGTAGTGGCATTGGAATTATTTATGATTGGTTTGGTTAAAAGAACAAGCTTGTTAAACAAATGTGTGATTTACACCAAATCAACTACGACTTACTAAAGAAATAGGTTTGCCCTTCCAGTATCATATCCTATCATATTTTTCCACACTATTCATGTGCTTTCTAATCAGCTGCAACTGATAATATGAAATATTTAATTGTGTAATGTTTTATTAATCTCTGCTCATAAAATGTTAATAGCAAATTTTTGCTAATACAATACATGGCTCTTGCAAACTTTGCTGCTTGATGGATTTTGGTGCTGCATATCTTGTGATGGTCATAGAGATCACAAGCAAAAGGTAACACCATGAGAATTAAATGCACCAGAAAAATAATGTCCAGGCTATAGTCTGAAAAACAGATAAAGGAGTGTAATTTACCTCATCACTCCCTGATGGTCTGAAGAAGGACAAAATGATTAATTTTTTGCAACAAACCATACAACATTTACTCTATTTTAATGACAAGACACACAAATTTTAAGGAGTACACAGTGCTAATCTCCTGGATGGCCAAAACTTCAATTAACACGGGAACACCAAGCTATGAGTGGGATGACTGTGAATGACAAGGCAAATATAGCAAAATCAGAAAGGTGTATCAAAAGAAAACATCTGAACTTCTAAAGGGGCCTTGAGAGATTCATGTGTTCCTCTGAATGCTGCACTTCCTCTTTTCATACTCTCACTTCTTTCTTTAAAATCAAACAGTGTAACAAAGGAATTATTTAAACAAGTGTAAAATTAATTGCAAGGACCCAGACCAAGAGGGAAAATCAGCAAATCTATCCACCACTTTGAGGGCTACAATAGTCTGAAAGTCCAAGAAAATGTCTTCAGAATTCATAAAAATTCTGCACCACTACTCAAAATTCATGGTACTTTGTTTTTTAAACAACTAGTCTATTTTCAACTGCCTATATTGAAACTTGTTTGATAATGTCAAAATTAACACAAAATAAACTTCATATTACAATTGGTGGATGAGTTAGCTACTCCCAGAAGGAAGGGTAAATGCAGACTGCCTGCAACAACTGTGTAGAGACAACACTAGCAGTTTGCAATGTGAGATTAAGGTCAAATGCTTCAGCATCCTCAACTACCCTGAGAAAGCAACTGCCTGGTTACTATCCTGGATCTTATTTTAGTATCAAGGAAAGGATTCTGAAACTCCTTAACATAATTCAACTTTCTGCTACTGCAATGACAAGTCCCAATTCTCCAGGGTTTCAGCTAACACACTGCCTAAAGAAGCATCCAGGGGCTAACCAGAAAATATATTTTTACCCTGAAACATTTACCTACTTTATAAATGGAAAAAAAAAATCTGGACTTATGAGAGCATATTACTAGTTATGGGCTGTTTTTTTCAGCTTCAGCAAGAATCATGTTTGCTCTTCTAGCATATTTACTAGTAAGCCATACAGTGGTACCTGATGTTAAGTTTCTATGCAGTGTCAGCTTTAGTGTGCAGGCAACTGCTACAGACTTCAGTGTACAGGATTGGGCTTGGTAAAAGACTTAATGAGACTGAAAAAAGTGTCCACAAAATATGAAAACAGTCACACTGAAAGATTTATTGGAAGAACTCAGACCACCAGGCCAGTTTCATGCAAGAGTTGAACTAAAACGTGCCAGAGTAGTACTTAATCTCCTCCAATAGCATCATTTCATTTATAATTTGGAGGCAAAAAAAGTACACAGGTACAAAAACATCAAGCTCACCTTCAGATATTAGTACACACAGTACAGTACCAGAAGTCATTAAAAAGAAATATTTTTTAAATGAATGTCAATAAAAGAGAGACCCAGCTCAGAGCAAATTTCCTTCACCCTTTGAAGGTTCCTCTCACAATATCTCTGTTTACAAAAACTGCCTCTATAGTCCCTATTTCCTAGGGGAGTGAATGACAGTAAAAATGTTTCAAGATGCCAGGGAACCAGGAGAAAAAAACAAACAAATTTTATGAACTACATCCCCCTTTCAGAGGGGTGCAGGTACGTAGATCCTCACTGATTTCAGTGGGACTGCTGGTGTGTTCAAACTTACCTGTGCACATAAGAGTTGCTCTGTGTGGAAGCAGATGAGAGCAACCAGCTGGAAGGGAGACTGTTCCTTCCTCTAAAAACCTTTTGCTTCAGAGGTTTAATGCAAGAATGGCCATAGTCAATCCCTTACTTTCTTTTTTCAAGTTTAAATTTTTTAGTATTCTTGAAAGGGGTTTTTGGTTGTGGGTTTTTTTAGGTTTTGCTATGTTGGTGTCCCTCCTCACGGTCATTCATTACGAATATATGTGTGTTAGTGTATATATGTACTGCAGTATTTAAACTGATTTTACAACTACACTAGTCTTTAAGCACAACTCTGGTCCAAAATGTATACCTTATGAAAAGGTAACTGGCTTCATTAATATTCTTTCTCTTTAGAAGTAGGACATGTAGCCATGAACAGAGTGACCAATATTGATGCAAAAATTTCTGTCTGTCAGAGTTGAGAACACATCTCCAGTACCCTGTGTACAATTCCCTATTATAACTATTCCTTAGCATCTTTATTAGAAAACACAAACCCGCATGTCAATTATTAACAGAACCATTTTCAGCCTTGAAAGATCTCTAGTTTTCTATGAGCCCAGACAATTCTCAAATATTTTGTCTTTAAAACAAATCCACATGCAAAAGGAAGTGGTAAAGTATAGTATGAGACACTGGTAGGGAAGAGCTATAGTCCCATGCTGAGGACTGCATCTCATGGAAACAAACAAACAAACAATGCATAAGAGTTGCAAATGTTTGCTGAATGATCACCTGGTGCACCATATTTGCAATTACTGTTAATAAGTTTTTGGGATGATGCCCTAACTCATATATCACTCCAGTCACTTCTGTTTACCATTTTCTGTGTTGCCAAATTATTACCCAGTAAATTGCAATTGCTCCATATTTGTCTCATCATCATAAACCCTTGTGACAGGAGACTGTGAGCTGCATTAATACCCTGACAAAACATACCACTTTTTTACACAGTCCTAATGAGCAGTCGACATAGTAGAAATATCCATTCCACCTCGCCAGCATCAGCAAAAATGCCAAAGGTGGTGAAATACTAGAGGCAGTGGCTACAAGAAAAAGAGACAATAGTTTCCAGTGCTTTTACTTCGTATTCCACAGAATCCCTTACATATTTCCTTTGCCATGTTGCACCAAAAAATGAATTATGTTTCTAAATACATCATGGCTCCATTCAGCTTTTCATCATAAAATTAAACAACAGTCCTATTTCTGCTCTTTCATCCTAAGCATTAAAAATTTGATCAATGCACAACTTCCACTCCTGAAATTCATCGGTTAGCATTTTTGATCATGTTGATATATTTTCCTTAGAAAAAAGTGGAATTATGCACTCTACCAACATGGTCTATCTTACTGTCTCAAATAAACCACACAGTGACTAACCACATTAAAGGCAAAGATGACTGCCAGTCAAGGAGGACTATCACACACTAAAATGGTAAAAAGCTTAAGCGTGCCATGGGAAACGGTAATTATACCTAAGAAAATAACGTCTACCTCTGTGATGTGGTGGTGTACTGGGCCAATAGAAAACTGTTGTACTTTAAAGATCGAAGAATAAGAATTAGGATTTGCCGGGTAAAACCTTCATCTATGGTTAAATTCAAAGGTTTCATTACAAGCAAGAGAAAGCAGAATTTACTAAGGAATTGTTTATAATAGTGTTACTATTTAAAATACTTTCATTACTTCCATTGCAGTATTTAAGCAGATAACTCAGTATTTCAAATAAGTAATTAATATATTATTACTTTGAATAATCTTACAACTCTGCTGTTGAGATCCCATATGCTATTTTGTAAATGAATAATTATGAATATAGCCAGTCAATCATCCAGACAGAGCCTTTGCAATGGAAAGGGGACTCTTCTCAGTAGACAGTTAAAAAGCAATCTGGATGACTGCTAGCCCTCTTACTTGTAACCTCACCAACATTAAGTTGAAGGGTGAATGTAATGAAAAATGGAATTCATACTAAAATACAATATGTAAAAATTAGTATACATAGACCATGTTTTCTATTTTTCTGCATTTTTAATTTTTTTTCTTATTGCTTGATACCTAATTGAAATAATGATTGCTGACTTTTTTTGGAACTGTTAACTTTGGAACTGTTGTTAAGCTCCTAGAACATGGGCAAGACTGGTGTTATGAAACATACCTGCAAGCTAAAGAAAAATAGAAAGATATGCAAAAAAAAAGAAAATAACTTGAAAAAAAAAGACTTGAAGATGTACATGTATATATAGAATGAAACTGCAAAGGATTGCTTTTATGTTGAGGACTCTAGCTTTGTTAAAATAGAAAAAAATAATCTGTGTATGTGTATATTAATACTTCTATTAAAGAACTGTGCAATAATGTGTTTTTATAGCCACAACCTCTTTTATGTTGCTTACATTTCACAATGCATTATAAAAGGCATATAATGACACAATTAAAAAGTTATATCATTCCCTTTACTGAAATCACCCTGTTTAAAGGCTAGCTTTCTGTTTTACATAGATAGACCCTTGGGGGACTTAGAGCAACCAGAAAGATGTAGGGTTAAAAGCATTCTAAAAACATTACTGACCAAGTTCTTGATTCCATTGTCTGCTCCATGTTCGGTGTAAGCATCCTCAATCTATCAGCAAGGAGCCGGAGACCCAATCGTGCTTTCCTCCCTATTCCAGTTGCAACAAACATCCTAGAGAAATAACATGAGATATTTCACATTGGCAAGATGACAAGGCACATGGCAAGATTTTCACTGTATTTTGCACACTGGTCCTAGTATTCCTCCTTCATATCTGCCTCTTCTGTGAGCTGGTGCTAATTTCAACTTCATGTCTGCTGTGTTTTCCAGGTGAGATCAATTTAATATTTTAGTCTAAGAACCAGAAGCCATTGAATTAAACCAGGCACTAATCATCAGATGAATTTGATTTTTAATCAGGAAAGTGTATAAGTTATGGGAATAGAGATGCTAAAACTATGTAATTTAAACTAATATAACTTATCATGCACTTGGAAAAAGGTGCTGAAAGAGGTTGCCTTTTATCACTGCCATTATCTATAATAATTTTGGAAAATTTTACTGAAACAATAATAAAGTACTAGAAATTACAGGCATTATGACAGACGGTGAGGTACACACAGCATTTTATTTCTGGAATATATTTTTATTTTAACACATTCACAGAAATCCACAGCTCATTTGATATAGTTCAATTAACATGCATTCAAGATGTTTCAGCTATAAAATGAAATGAGTTCAATTCAGAAGTAATAAACTTCTACCCAACAAGAACTTTGTAAAGAAAATATCCAAGCATATCAAGGCAACATCAACCTAGTAATTTATCATTGCCAAAATCATTTCATGATGAACAGTAAAATAGCATCCTTACTGTGGGGGCACACAGTAAGAGAAGGTCTGAAGTTAAAATTCAGACATTTTCAAAAAGGTTACTATTTGTATGGGATGTGAGACAGAAATAGAAGTCAAACAAAAGGAGAGACTTTGTCACAAACCTCTTGAGTAGGCAAATATTACAAAAAACTTAAACTTACACACAAAAATCTTGTTCATAGTGTATTAATGCCTCATCATTTAACATCTTTGATCTGTCACTTTAATCCAATCATTAAAAATGTTTTGAGGGTTAGAGATTCTTAGCTTTTTTGTGTACTTTCTGTATAACCCTTCACAAATTTCTAGCTATGAAAAAAAATTTACAAAAAGTTGATTGCAGATGGAGGCCTGGTCTTTGCTAATGACAACTGAGCACTGTGTTTCTTAGAGCAGCTTTGAGAATGCTAACTTGCAAACTTTTTTTTTTCAACACACATTTTTAAAACATAGAAGATTAAAAAAAAAGTTTAAATCAGTAGTTATTAGTACTCTATGTTCTGGAGAACTTGACAGCCTCAGTCACAGTCCTTGACCTATTCTCTCTGATTTTTTTCATTTGACCATGTCCTTGGATGATTTCTGCACCAAAACAATCCCTTTGCTTACGAGATCTTGTAAAGGAAGCTGAATTTGAGACAGTGATGATGCTTTTTGAATTCAGGACATCTCTTCATACTGGGCCTTGCATACAGTGCTTGCTGCATCATGCACCTGCACTTGAGGCTCCTATTGCTGCAGCACTCCGTATTGAAATACATCTCTGAGCATTTGGGGTGCAACCATCTACACCTGCATTTCAACTTTCCTGTGCTAAGACTGCTTGGGCTAGAGCTGCAATGTGGTGATGTGTCTAGGGTCAGGACATGCAGCATTGCTTCTTTATCAAAATTTGTGCACTCAAGTTTCAGCAAAGCAGCTCTAGAATAACTCCAGTTTTCACACACCTTTTCTCAGGTACAGGTTCTGTTCCTCCAACTTTAACCAAAGTAGCAGAGAAAATGTAAATGTGGTAGCAATGCCCAGAGTAGATGAGAGACTATAACCTCTGGTTGCTCAGCTATGTGCTGCTCAGGGAAAATTAGTTGCCTTGGCACTCATCCCAGATGGAGACAGCCAGTGTGTCACAAACAGGAGTGTTTTACTTTATAAATAACACATCTTTAAAAAAATTACACTGCCCATCAAAACATTTGATCTAATCAGGATACATTTAACTGTAATCAACTTTGATTCATTACCTTAAAGCTAGGATTTGACAGAAAGTATACTTGACTCAGTGGGGAATTATCTGATAAGGAGATAGAGCAGATCAAATGGATTTAGCAGTAATCCAGGATAGGTTCACAGTGCATTAACTCTGCAAGTAACTCTCTTATCAACCACAACACCAACTGTGTAAAATGCATTACACACCAAACTCCTTTCAATATGCCACGTCCTTTCTGCCAAGTTTGTTTTGTTCACTGTTGTGAAAAGTGCCAAACTGAAGATGCTGAATTCCAAGTCCCTATTTTTGTCAGCAGAACAGCAAAGAGCAACAGCAGCTCCCATGCACCACTGTGCTTCAGTCCAACCCTGGAGTGGCTGCTTTCAGGGCTGGGAATAGCTTTGTATCCACCACACTAATTCATATCTAATTAAATATGACAGTCTTATTACCACATTATTTCTTATTAACTTGTTTCAAACACCTTACTGCTACAGCAGTGGTTACGACTAATGATCAAGATTTCTGGATATTTAGCATTGAAAAACATTCTACACATACTGCAGAGACCAAGGAGTGCATATCAACCAACTTCAGCTATGCTAAAGTGGAGTAAATTCAGCTATGTAATCTATATGGAACGTTATCTAAAGATGGCCAGCCCCTACAAGTGCATACTAACCATCGTATGCAGGCAATTTTGTGAATCATTTTAATGCCACAATCAAAACACACTCTTCTTACACATGGGGTTTAATTCAGCAGTCCCAGTGACTATTACTCCTCTAAAGAGCTGACAGTTCATCAGACACATAGCTAAGTTAATGCAATGCTGCTTCTTTGAGAATTGATTGGAGTGGTTTAAGATGGAAGCTTTGCAAATGTCTCTGACCTCAGGTGAGGAGAATGACTTTTAAGCAAAGCAAAACACACAGAAGATATATAGCACATGGAAAAAATAGTGAATATCAGGCATAAAGGTTTCTATTAAGCGATGCAAGCAGAAAGTTTTATTTAAAAGATGCCCTTCACCAGTGCTTCTTTCCTATTGCCAGAGCTGGCAAGAATTAACAAGGGCTTCTTGAAAGTAATGAAGATTAAACAGGATGTTGCACAGCTATAACTCATAAAGCAGAGATAATGGAGGAAATGGCTATAGCCTCAGCTTCAAATACTTCCAATTCTATGTGAGCTTCTGAGCCAAAGTGTGATCTCAGCATGGTCCAGAGCACACACCCTTCTGACATGTGTACATCCAGGCATGCATATAGCAGAGAAGTACTGGTACCCTCTTGTCTGAATTGTGGCATAAAAGAAAAAATATTGAGTTAATAAGTGAGTTTAAGATTCAGCCTATATTTGATATTTTGCAGTTTATTTACAGAGAAAGAGAAGTACACTGTAGAGCAAAACAAAGGTGCCTGTTACTTACAAGTTTCTTCTCCAAAAATGCTTACTGTTGTGATCAGCAGTTCAGTTATTACAGTGAATTTTAAGTGCTCTGTTGCCGTTTCACTCCCAGTTTGCCGTAACAGACCTACGGAGTCAGTGGAGCAGCACAGGTGTAATCAAGGGAAGCATTTACTCATTAGCAGTTAAGGCCACAGTCACAAGTGATTTTAAGTCCTACAGCATATCACAAATCATAATCATATTGAGCTGCTCATAGCACCTTATTCTCCATTTTAATTTCCTGGAATAAATGAAGCAGTACACATCCACATTTCCCAGAGCACCTCCCTGAACATGCACATCTTTTCTAACGTGCTTTTAAGGGCACAGCTTCCAGCTTCATCTGCCCATTTGTCAGCTTCTCATGCATGCATGCCTTCCCTTCAACCAAGCTGCCACTTATACACAGAATGACCTCTGAACTGCCTGATTTTTCACAAGCCACTCTACAGATTTCCCACTGTTACAATGACTTAGGAGAAAAAAAAAAATCACTAAAAATTTACTTTCTGAGGAGCTGAGAGAAAAAGGTGGCATGTAGATATAAAAATGAATCAGTATATAGATGCAGTGTTATTCTTATTAGATTATATTTTCTTGCTGTGTATAATATGACTTGTCCCCAGCTGTGAGCATCGAGGAGACACTATCAGCCAGATTCTCATATCAGTAAGGTCTTCTTGTGCCACTCTGGCAGTGTAAAGAGGCTTGAAGAATATTTATTACAACTTTAAAACACCACAGAGAAAATAAAGGTAGTTGTGATGTAGATGTGAATAAAGACCTTTTCTTTTAATAGAGCTGCGATGGTGACAGTGATTTCATGTGCAGGTGAGCCAGCTCGTGCATGACTGTTTTCTAACAAATGCAATTATAATGGAAAACAAGAACTTTCCTTGGGAAAATATTGCATGCAAAAATGACAACACTCTGATCTTCTGTGTGTGTCTCCCCAGCCATCAGGTACTCCGCAGGACACAGATAAGTAATCTAAAGGCTTATGTCTTAGCAGCAGAGTCTCATGTAAACAGAAAATATTCACCCTTTCTTTGTCCTGTCTGCTCACATTTCATATAATAGGAGAACCAAATGCCAATCACTCTGCTGTCTTTGCTCATTTTCCTGCTCTTTTCCTTAGAAGTGCAGAGTACACTGAACTAAGCACATCCTGACAAAGAGATGGGATTGTGTGCTTTTCATTGACTTCATCTGTGGATGAGACACACTCCAATGGAATTCAACAGACACTTCAGATAAGAGTAGGCTGAGAAGTGAGAGAAGGATGTAAATGAAATGAAGAACAGAAGCTACAGAATTACATTTCTACTAGCATTAACATACTTTCAGTTTGACCGTGGATTCCACAGGGTAAAATCCTCAATCCACAGCAGTTCAGGATTTGACATTTCTGAAGTATGCATCTATTTTCCTTTAAGTGACACAGGACTTTAAATCATACGTTGAGAAGATGCATTCTGTAGATACAGAAGATGCCATATGCCTTCAGCTAATGCAGCAGCATTGTACCTCTACTTCTAATAGACTTTATTACTGTGTGAAGTACATTTAGTCAAAACAGATCTAGAAGCAAATGTTGGGAACTAGAAGATGCCATTAGCCTTTGGCAGCTTTATTGTGGAAAATATTTTATACACAACCTGGGTAATGTTGTAGAAATTATGGCTAGTTAATATTTTGCATGGATCTGGTCCCAAAAGAGATTTAATATCCATTTCACTCCTACCATGAAAAGACTGGAAGTATTGTAACTACACAACTGCAAAATCTAGGTAAGCTTAAAGAGATTTAGCCCTAGATTGATGACATAATTTAGGACTTAACGGGAGGGAAAGATTATCTTTAAAATTCCTGCTCAGTTGGACTTTGTTTAAAGTACAAAATGCACTGGAACTCACTGAAACCCTGGTGGACTTCTTTCCAGGAAAGTCTTGCTTGCTCTTGTTCACTGTCTTCTTTCTGAAAACAGTAATTTTTCATGCAGTAAGTACTAGGCCACTGAGTAAAGGAGAACACCACAATTCTGCATATTTTTAAGAGAATGGAAGCAAGTTCCCTTGATACATGAAGAAGAAAGAGCATTTGGAACTTCAAAAATTAAATCAAATGCAGACCTCTCAGTCGTGCTGAACAAGGTGCACAAAAGTAAGAAGAGGGGAAATGCCATTCCTGTTGACTGGTTCACATGGCCACTTGTCTATTTGTGTGTGTGTGACACAGAGACACAAAACACACAAGGAGGAGTTTCCTCACAATGATGCTGCAAAGCAGAAAATGTACCTGATGATGACAGAGATGGTAACCCTCAACCACCTGAAGGTAAGCCCCCCTTTTTTATACAGATGTGGGTTTTAAAGCTTGTCTATCCCTTCTCTAAACTTGTCACAGCTGTTACCCCTGCAGCAGAAGGCATGGAACTGTGCCAGGGCTGTTGCAGTCCTGACCCCTCTCCTGCTCTGAGTATTCCTCCTTGACCACATACGTTCAGCTTCCTTCTTTGGAAACTGGGTCTTGTCTACTGTATGTACAAACCTTGCCAGCCTGTGGCTTATGAATCCATTGGCCAGTTTCCCTGAAACTCAACCACATGAGAGAAGACTTAAAAATATTTCACACTAGATGCCAGAGAACCCACTCAAAATAAAGTGCTTCATGTATATCTTTGCTGTGGCACAGACTTCAGCCAAAGTTTAACATGACAGGCAGCCAGCTACATGTGCATATCCAGAAGAAACCAGGCTGCCTCCATCACTATTCAAAAACATCATCTGAGTCCTCTGCAGCACTGATAACAGCTTTTGAACCGGATCAGACCCTTCAGCAGGACCCATCCTATAATTTTACAGGGCACTCAGTGACCACAGTTACTGAAACTTGAGCTGTGACCATCATATACATGGACTGTTTCTCTCACATGCAGTCTATTCCACACCCAGCACTCATGCCCACAGCACCCAGGATTGCAGTGTCAGCTCCTAACTTTATCCAGGAAGCTACCAAATGCCTTCAGTGGTTTTAAACTCAAGTAATAACAAATTATGAAATAATTCAGTTTGAAAGAGAAAAGATATTCATTCTAGGAAGAAATTCAAAATATGATGTATGACCATATGATATGTGATCCCAGTTCATGTAATTTGCATAATTTCAATGCATTCAACAGAACTACACCATTTCAGATTAACTGAAAAGTTAGATTCCAAATGCAGCACTTTGATTAACTTCCAGGGAAGCACTTAACTCATGGTCAATTTATACAGGCTACAAAATCCTTGCTGCTCTACAGCATTAGCTGAAGCTTTACCCTCTTAATCATTTAAAGTAATACAATGAGATGGTCACTGACCTGGTTGAATAATGAGAGAGACAGTCACTGAACTTTAGATTATACTTCAAGCAAGCTAAATTGACACTTTTTCTGTAAAGACACAGCACCAGTAATTTATTCAATACTGCCATCTGTACTTCTCATCACAGAAACACATTTCACAATAAAACATGAAACATCAGTGAGAAAAAAGTAAAGACTAATATTTTGCTTAAATTTGCATCAGGGAGTATTAAAGAATAATATTTTATCGCCAACATTAACCTTTAGATTGTAGATTCTCACCTTTTCCCTTGCAGTACTCCAAGTTCAGCACAATTTTTTTTTTTTTTTTTTGGAAGCATCACCATTAAAAGCAATAATTGTATTAAACAATTAAACTGTTTGTTTCAAAATCAGTCCTAGAAGATAAAACCACTCTTGCAGAAGCCTCTAAGAGTAGTTTGATTGACTGAAAAGGACTATGGTAGAATTATGTAAGCCTTACATACAAATCATTTTGTGTACTTTACTATCTTTTTATTACAGAAATTCTTTTTCTTAAAATTCTTATTCACAAATCACAGAATCACGGAATGCTTTGGGTTGGAAGAGACCTCAAAGATCATCTAGATCCAACCTCCCTGCCATGGGCAGGGACACCTTCACTGGACCAGGTTGCCCAAAGCCCCATCCAACCTTGCCTTAAACATTTCCAGGGATGGAGCTTCCACAGTCTCTCTGGGAAACCTGTGCCAGTGTCTCACCACCTTCATGGTAAAGCATTTCTTCTAACCTCTAGTTTGAACCTACCTTCCCTCAGCTTGAAGCTATTGTCCCTTGTCCTATCACTATGCTCTTTCCACTGCATCTGTAACTCAACTACAACTTGTAAATGCAAGCTTGATTTTTCAAAAAGTGGTCGAGGCTGCATGTCATAGACTGTCCACATGAAAAATATAAATTCACAGTTGTAAAATATCAGTATACTGAAGGCAGCTGCTGAACGGGGTATTTTTTTTGCTGTGCCATAAGAATAACCATCTATTAAAATATCTGACTTCCAAATAATGTAAGCAAAAAGTTACAGGTAAATCTGCTTTCAGTTATAGGCTATAATACCCAAGCCAGAAAAACAGCAGTATTTGGATGAGCTGTGACAGTACTTTCTGAGTGACAGCACTAGTATTAGGTACAAGTCTTATTTCCTTGAATCACAACTCAAGACACAGGGTTCATATCCCAGCCTCAATTATATCTTGTAATAGTTTATGAATTCCAGCCATAATCTGGAAGCACAAGTAAGCTCCAAGTATCATAACTCATGGACATGTATTCTTCATATCAGAGCTAACCAAAATGATTTCACATATAAACACAGATTTTTCTCAACAGTGAAATTTTAACATAATTTACATGGGTTTAACATGTTCTCCACCATATCATAAAATGTTCTGTAAATTATTTTGGAAGTGTTTAGTGTATAAACCTTAGTTAATAAATTAGTTTCATAACTAAAAAGTATCTTGAAGTATATAAGAATCAAAGTATATTTAAATAATATAAAAATGTTGTTTGAATTAGCTTGCTTGAGATAAGTAAATTGGAAACAATTGTCGTATTTTGCCACTTGTTATTATATTGAATTTCTGCTTTTTCACTCAGCTCTGTGTTTAGGGAAAATCTGTCCCCTTCTCACAAAGCCCTATAAACCCTTGAAACCCAATCCAACTAAGTTGGCTCAATAGAAGATGGAGACCAAATTACTATTTGTGTGTCTGAATTTCTTTGTCAAAGCAGTGATGCAGTGTGATGCAGCGTGACGCAGCATGTTTTGAGCCAATAGCAAATTGGGAGTTACTCCAGTTCCATGATTACTGCAATTAGAAGTATGCTTTAAGAAATGTTTCATTTAATAATAAACTGGAACGAGGAAGGGAAAAAGACTCAGAACTGGGATTATTTATTTATCCAGAACATTCTCTGCATCAGACATTAGGGATTGTCAGAAGAAGTGGAAGATCCACACTGAAATCCCCACTCCAAACTACTCAAAGGCAGGGCTGTTCTCATCTGTTTTTCAGAGGCACTACAAGGTGGGAATTACACCACCACTATAAAGAGCTCTGGGTATGGACACAAGGTTGCTGGTGAATCCAGCCACATCTCAGGTATAGCAGTATCATCAAGTAATTGCACACATATTAAGCAGAAGAAAAGATTTATAGGGGCTTCACACTGCTGAGAGGAAACTGCCTCCATGGTCAGTCAAGAGCTGAGTAGAGATTTGTGAATGCTAGTGACATCTAAATACTGGCATCTAAAAGAAGATTTAGTGCCTATACATTCCTGCAAATCAACCTTAAAGAGTCTTTTCCCATCTTAGGCTTTCAAAAAGAAAAGATTAATTGATCATCAATAACATTCTTTATCTTCCTGGAAAACTCTTGCTGGATACAAAATGTGGCTAATCATGTCACTCCATTTTCTTCTATTGTTGACATGAAATATCAGATACCTCCAGGCTGGAAAAGTTTCCTCGCTTTTGATATTGAGATAGTTTCAGGCAGCTGAAGTAGCCTCCAAACAATTGAGTGAAATTGCCAAGGGAAGGTGCAGCAGTACCAGTGCCATTTTGCAAACAATTCATCACTACTCCCTTCACACTGGACATTTAGCCCTTCTACAGTCTACCCTTGATTTTTATCTTTTGTTCCTTTAGAGATAATTGAGTCAGAATGTTTAATACTTTGGCAGCAAATCTTTGAAAGACACTGACTGACCTTAGAAACAAAACCCAAGACACTATCAGAGAAATAAGTGAATAGACAATATTCTCATTGTTGCAAAACCACTCTTAAAGTGTACTAGGAGTTAATTTAGAATTATGCCATTTAAAATCCAGCCACTGTGTAATCATGCTCTTCAGTTTAAGTCTCAGAAGGTCAGTTCTCCTGAAGATGCATTGGTAAGCCTGCATTACTGCATCCTTACTGATGGCAGGCTTTATGTGCACATATCAAGAAAAGAGTGCAGAGACATTTATTTATAATTTTGCTGTCAAAGTTAACATGGTTTGGATAACTGTGTAAGCCCAGCTGACAGGAAATTCACCCACCCCAGTTAGAGATCACTGAGATTATAATGTCTCTATACAGCAGTGCTCTGACTTGCACATTGGTGCTTCAGGACCACGCAGCAAATAGGTTGACACTAACCTCCTGCAGCAGCACAGCAAACAGGCTTCCCATCAGTTGTTAGCAAGAGTACTAGGATTCTGTACAAATGCATCAAGACAATTGTCACTTCAAGTTACAAAAACCTGTATCTGCCATAAAACGCTGTCAATAATGCCCTTTGAGGAAGGGCAGTCCTCAAATATTCTTAGATATTTAATCTTAGGTATAGATGTTCAGTAAATTCCATAATGCTATCTTGGATTGGCATGCCAAGGACCTCTACATAACTATTCTGAGAAGAAATTAAAGCAATTTCCTGCATGATACACATTACAATTGTTGGATTCTGCTCTCTACTACCTTTAGCTTGAGAATGGTATCTGAGTATTCATAATGTGCCACAGAATCACAAGGTTGGAAAAGGTCTTTAAGATCAAGTCCAACCATCCGTGTCCTCTCCTAAATCACCTCCCTGAGTCCCTCATCTCCCCATCTGTTAAATCCCCCCAGGGATGGGGACTCAACCACCTCCCTGGGCAGCCTGTTCCACACCCTGACAGCTCTTTCCCTGAAGAACTTTCTCCTAACATCTAATCTGAGCCTGCCCTGGTGCAGCTTGAGGCCATTCCCCTTGTCCCATCACCTGTCACTTGGCTGAAGAGACCATCACCCACCTCTCTGCAGCCTCCTTTCTGAAAATTATAGGCAGCAATAACATCTCCCTCCATCTTCTCTTCTCCTGACTACTCATCCCCAGCTCCCTCAGTCTCTCCTCATAAGATTTCCCCTCCAGACCCTTCATCAGCCTGGCTGCCCTTCTCCAAACACATTCCAGGACCTTGATGTCCTTGCAGTGTGAGGCCCAGAACTGAACATAGTACTCAAGATGCAGCCTCACCAATGCCAAATACAGGGGCACAATCACCTCACAAGACCTGCTGGCCACACTGTTGTTGGCCTTCTTGACCACCTGGGCACACTGCTGACTCCTATTCAGTCGGCGGCCAACCAACTCCCCCAGGTCCTTCTCTGCCTGAGAGCTGTCCAGCCACCCTGCCCCAAGCCTGTGGCACTGCACAGGGTTGTTATGTCCCAAGTGCAGGACTCTGCACTTGGCCTTATTGAACCTCCCGCTGTTGGTGCACATCCTTCCAGCCTGGTCAGGTCCCTTTGAAGAGCTGCTGTACCCTCAAGCAGATTGACACTTCCTCCCAGCTCTGTGCCATCCCTGACCTTACTGAGGGAACATTCGATCCCTCCATCCAGGTCATTGATAAAGATGTTGAACAGAACTGGACCCAGGACTGAGCCCTGGGGACACCACTTATGACCATCCTCCAGCTGGATTTGGCTCATTGCCAATTGTCTGGCTTCCAGACAGTTTTTAGCCCAGCAGAGGGTGCACCAGTCCCACAGCCTACTATCTGCTACTGAAACTATGCCCAAACTATTTACTGCATGGGATTACTTGTTTTAAAGTATCCTCTTTGACTGTGAACCAAACAAAATACTGCTTTGGCAAGTGTCACACTTGCCAAAATGAAGGCACAACTGACACTATTATTTTCATGAAAATATTTTTTTAAAACGAGTGTAACTTTCTTCATTTTAAAAGCTATGTGAAAAATTTAATTCCATCATTATGTCTACATGTTAAGTCATCTTAGCAAACTCATCAGCGAATCAGGATCTATTTTTCACATAGTCATGTAGGTTCATACAATTTACTTAAATCTTCCATGCTCTGTGTGTTGTTCCCAGTGCAACTGGGCATAATTATGCATGAACCAGAACACTCCCAGTGACATAATTCTTATGTATGAACTACAGCAAAATAATTACATGGATGTAGCTTCAGTGACACGATCTCATCTACTGGATAAAGAGAGAATGAATACATGTCAGCGCTATGATTTTGCAGTATGTTCCCTGAGAGATCTTGCTCTTTTCCCTCAAGTGAAAATAGTCCTTTAAGCTGGAGGCCCAGCCTTGGCATTTAAGCATGATAAACGAGGTTAAATAAATCAATGAGATCACAGTCTCGACTGTCAAATTTTGCTTTTTTTGCTTCAATTATTAGAGAACATCACAAACCCCCAACCTGGCTGGCCATTTCTGAAACAAATCTACTCTTCTCCCTGATTCAGATAGCTTATTTCCATCAATTTCTTATATCCTTGCAGCTTTCCTAACACTGAGTTACTCAAAACTTTATGACACATTCAAAGAGCTCCATTCAAGTTCCTAAAACGAATGACACTCAGTGATCACAACCACTGGCACAACAGATGCATAGCAGATTAATAAAATGTTTTATGGTATGGAAGTAATATAAAAATCACATCAAGATTCTAAATAAGTATCACTTTTCTTTGGTTAAACTTGATTTAAAGCAAACATGTAGGCCTCATTATAATGAAGACAATGGAATACCTGCAGAGAAATTCAAACCTGCACAGGAATTGCATGGAAAGCCTCCAAACACATTGTACCTCCTCAATTCCTCATTCAGACTCTCCTTAGAAATTAAGCCCTTTTACTTGCTCTCTTTTCCTGAATTCTCTTGTCTTCCATAGTTGCATACACTGCAACTTGACTTATCTTCCTCCAACCTGAGTTAACCCTATTTTGTGCAAATTTTGTCACACCCATCATGTTATTAAAGAAGGTAGGGTCTGTGCTCCCTAGCAGTACAGGTCTATTGACATTGGACAAAGCCTGATATAAAAATATAGATGTTTTTCAGAGACTGACAATGCATGACACTGATGTAAAAATTGCACCCTTTGTTTTATTAAGAACAAAAGTAATTGATTCATCAAAATTGTGTAGGGAAACTTGATCTCATGTCCAGTAAAGCGTTAGTCAAAATGCACCAAAATGTTTTCATTGGGTTCTGTGCTAGGCTGACCTTTTCAATCACATATCAATGGCTACTGTAGTCTGCAAACTAATAACATGGACTTGTGTGCTTTTATGTCCTTTGTGCATTTAAAAATTCCAGAAATGCACTGGAAAATTTCATCTCAAAGTGCATACAGAGGATGTGTCAGAATGAGTTACTACACAGCATATGTTCGTAAGGGCAGTATTTTGCTGCAGTATTGCAAACTACTTTCCTCCAAGGTAAACAGAAAAACCTTCAGTTCTGTCTTTGAATCGCTGTTTCCTCTTCACAACCTGGGTACTGTCCAGTTTCTGCAGTTTGCCCTTGAAGACAGGATCAAGTAATAAAACTAAATGTGATTCCATTTTATAAACCTAGCTGGCACAGAATTAATTTTGCAAAAATAAGGCAGGTGATAAGTCAGATAAGAGCCAAGCCTCCTTACTCTTATTTAGGACAGTCTCAAACCTTAGCTAGATAAATGGAAATCTATGAAAGGGTACCTTGCTGGATGTCAATGGACTATATCCAAAAGAAGATTAAGTCATAAGATAGGCATACCTTGATGGATTTACTCCATTAGTCTGCAGAAAAGAAGGACATCGATGTGAAGAAATTCTAGCTCAAATCAGTGAGTCAATTTTATTTTGGCTGAAACTAAGCTAGATCTCAATAGAGTACAATAAATTTGTCCTCTAGAATTGATGTTTTGATTGTATGGCTTAAATGTTTTATTATTTACCTGATAAGATGATTTTACATTACACTACCTTTTCGGTCTAAAGGAAAGAGACTGATTTCCATTCTTGTGGTCAAAGCCATTATCTCCAAAGCATTTACTCAGACGGTACATTTCACTTTAAATTTGATTCTAGCTTCAGCTGTATTTTTACTAATTACATTTAGTGGAGGTTTCACCCTTGCATCTGTATGAGCTAACCTATTCACAGTTAGAATTTTATTGCACCTAAATTACAAGTTTGGAATATTGCTTCACATGTGATTAATTTGAGTAATTGTCAAGAGTCTGCCAAACAGCCTGTGTTCATCAAGATGAGGCTTTATAAATTAGATAAGCAGTGGGTATACCAGAAGAGTTTGTGCCATAGATAAAGACTCTGCAATAGCTAGTAGTGCTTTTATGTGTAATTAGAAAATGCATTGTTCTTCAATTAAGGAAATTAATTAAAATCAAGCAGGTGGTAATCAAGGCATATTGCAATATCATTTGCTCTAGCACATGCATTATTCTCAGGTGCTATCAATGTACAGTATTAGTTTTACAATGTAAACTTAGCTCCAGGATACATGGTCCTGACTATCTTTTCCTTAATGTATTATTCTCCCTCATTTTTCAATTTCCTTTTCAACTAACTGTACAATTAATCCTGTAGTATGCATAAGAGGCAGTGGCTACAAAATACAGAATTTATCAGATATTTTTCCTCGTCAAAGAAAAAGCTAAATTAGCAACTATCTCATCAATTAAAGCTATAAATTAATTTCATTGTTACATGTGGCATGATCTCACTGATGATGTAATGCAATGAGAATGCTCATCATATCAAAACTGAAAACATCACTCAGTTTATCAGACATTTAACATTCTCTGTAGAAATATTTGACTCAGAAATGGCATCATTTCTTATTTTCTTACTAAACACCTCAGAGTTCCCAGGGGAAGGAAGATAATGGACCAGAAAACCTCTTGAAAGAAAAACATCCAACAAAAACTAAAAATCAAACACTCAATACAACTTGTTCATGTTTTCTTCATTTATCAACAAATGCTTAAGAATAACATGGACACTCAGACAACTCAGGATCACTTTCTACAGTTGTAAGGGCTAAAATTTTTAAAAATATAGAAGTCATAATAGCTAGATTATCCATTTAACCTTCAGCCATTCAAAAGTGTTTGCTTATATCACTCTCCTTAATACAGTAAAGATGTACATGAACACTCCATGCATTTCTAGGATGGCTGTAATGCATAATTCTCATGTCTTCAGTTTATAGCATATATTTTTCAGAATGCTGCAAAGATGATAGATGATTCCAATAAGAGGTTAGAAAATAATAAACCTGTGACCATAATGAATCTATAGACCCACCTTTACCTGTACTAGAAAGAGTGAAAATGATGCAATAAATCAAAATGGAAATAGAGAATTGAGCAGCAAATCTGTCCCTTCTCCCCATTCAGTCTTTATGTGCCTCAATGCCAAATCCATCGTAGCCAAATAGATTCTCTATAGTTATTTAAATGGATGAGAACAGATCACATACACACTTTTCAGTTAGAAACACTGCTGACCCCACTCCACTTTTTGGTATAATTTTCTTATTTCTTTAAGGAGAGAAAATCTGTTAGCGTGTAATCTGAAAGTACAGATTACAGATTGATTTTGTTCACTTGCTGGAATTATCTAGAAAAATTAAGGTGAGGAAGAAATTAAGAACAAACACACACAGATCAGTTTTCATGGAAAACTAAAAACGAGCACTTTATTTTAAAAGAAGCTAAAGGTTCTTCCCCTCTAGTTTTTCTTATTCCTTATGTACTAAACCTGAATGTTTAACAAGTAAACTAAATCAACAAAAAAGGAATGGCTCACTGGAGATCAGAAGTCGGGTACATCCATCCCTGGGTAAACAGGATATTGAGTATAATGGAATGGAAGGGAAAGGCTTTAATTTTCAATGAAGTTAAGCAGTAGAGCTGCTAATAAATGAGAGACTCGATTCCCTACAGTTTGAGGTTAGGCCAGAAAAGGACTTTTGAAAAAAGTAGAGAGTTTCATACATAAACTATGCAGCAGTAGCTAAATTCAGAACTTGCCTTGTTACTTGCCATCTAATATTACTGTTGTGACATACTCAAAAATGTTTTCCCCATTGTACCTTAGATAATATATCACCTAGTCTTATTGCAATCAAATGAGCTTTCAGACCTCTACCAAGGTCTTCCAGATTATTAGAGGAAACAAAATGGGTTATAGGCATTTTAATTCCATCTTACTCTTTTACAGCTTCCTATCTGCCATCTGTTAACTTAACCAGAGATCTTAAATGCTGCTATAGATTCAAGGTAACTTTCTACTGCACCCAGATGTCTCCTTTGAAAGATGCTACCAGTTAAGTTACTACCAGTTCTATTTTAACACTTTGCACACTTTTTTTTTCATATTAGTTACTAATATATCACTATTGTCCACATTGAGAACCATATATGTGTGTTTATTTTCAGGCATCCAGTCACACACAACAATGTATTTCTATGTTTGTTTAAAAAAATTGTACTGATTCACCATCAAATTTTGCCATGACCATTATGCTCTCAGCTTAAGATCCCGGGAGCTTTCTGGTTACTTTTTCAATATTAAACACAGCACATGCTAATCTTTACTTTGGCTGTGATTAAAATTTGCAGCTGCAACCCAAACAGAAAAACACATTTCTTCATTCTCAGTTTGAGAACCCCCAGAGACCCGTGAGAGTAAAAATAATTTCAGCCAAAACAAAAATTAAACGAGGTTGTCAACCTCTTTTGCACTTCTTTAAGTAACACAAGGAAGTATCTTGGCAAGGAAAAAAAAAAAGAACAGAACAATATTGAATGAGAAAATAGTTTTCAAATAGATGGTGAGAATAATTTAGCAAGTGTCACTTCAGCTTTTTCAGACTTTCACAGACAAAAAGCACCTTGGTGACTGAAGATGAAACCAATTCTTTCAGATGACTGCTGACATCACCAGACTTCTCCAGCATAAGTACACACACACACACAAATCTCATGTAAAAGCCAACACAATAGAATTAATCACCTATTTGTTCAGAACAAAACAACTGATTTTATCTGGTAAAATGGCTACAAACAGTTGTTCTGTTGAAAACTTATTCTGATTCTATGCTGGAGAGAAGCTTCAACAGGGGATAAAACCAGTTATACTTGGAATCCCACTTTCAGAACTATATGCCACTGCTGGAGCCACTGCCTCTCATCTTGGTGAACCGTGCCACTTTGTCTATGAAATTCAACAAGGCTCCAGATGGTAAGTCACTGCATTTAACTCAAATCTCAGTAACAAGCATACCTTATTTCAATAATATCTGCCAACAGCTATTTTAATTTCTGTGGTTGTTAGTTCACACTTAATGCTCTTTCTAGACAATAAGCTTTTCTAGGTTAGGCTTGCAACTTGACGAATACCAGAGAGAGACAGGTATGTCTGCATTGCAAGGGCCTTTGCATAGAGTTTTGTATGAGCACCTCTGCAAAACAGTCCTATCTTGGGCTGACGAGATGACTAAACTTTCTCACCAGTGGCACACATACACTAGGCAACTGGAAACACACTAGTGGAATTAGTGATGCTCCCACACTAACATCTGCTGCTTCCACAAGTGATCAGGTGCCCTTCTACACACTGTGTGGCTTATCTCACACAGGTCTACACTGCACTCCCACAGACAGAGTGGATATGTCTGCTACTGTTTCCCATTTTCCTCAGACTCTGACTAACAAGAAGGGGCTGTAGACTCCCAAGAATATTAAAGTTTATACTAACACGTTAGCAAGTTTAGTTTTATGTCTTCAGAATGAAAGAAACCAATGTCTGAGGCAATTTCTAAGTGATCTCTTGTGAAAACCTACTGTCCATGAAATTCTGGGCCTTCCTCAGTAGAAAATCATGTTTCATTGGGCAGAAATCTATTCCTACTAATCGATGTTTTCAAACAACAGGGTCAAAGCTGTTTTACTGTCCTTCATTTCCTCATTACACGGAATTAAAGGCAGAATAGCTCTGACATGTTTCCAATGTCCTTCTATTGCCATCTAGTGCTCATGTCATCTAACCGTACGTATTTCTATTTAAACTTGCAGCTGTCAGGCTACTTCCAAGTGTCTATAGATCCATGGACTGTTTCTACTGCAAAACATAACTAGAAACTACATTCACTCTCAGACAACTTAAGTTTTTATTTCAGTGACCCATTCCTCTGTGAAAATTTTACAGGCTAAAACATCAAAGAACATTGAGAATCCCTATATACATGTGCATCTACAGTGTCATGTACATACACGGTTTCAGTATTTATACAGACATATATATAGCAAGTCACTATACATCTAAAATTCACCTGCAGCCTCAAGATAAAAAAACAGAATGCAGCTTCTGCATAAGCAGAAAACATGGTGTAAGACCCACCATTTATTCTATTTTCCTCTGCAGACATCACAACCTACTCCCACCATATTCCAGTAACGTTATCCAACTGCAAAAAGTTATTAAATTATCTTAAACACAATAAAATTTTAGCATGTATTTCATATATCTTTTAATTTCTAAATATATGAAGTCAGTATTTTAAGGTCTTTCTAGTACCTTAAAATCTTAACATAAAATTCAAAGACATATATGATTCTGATAGAGACTACTGATTTATGAAGTTGGAACATTAAGAAAATTGTTTTGTATTGGTTGTGTAGGTTTGTAAACAGTCATGTCATACTTCTCAAGTTTAATGTTTTAAGGACAGCTCCAAAACCTGAAAAAAAACCTATGGGTTAATGCTCATTATATTAATTAAATTGCATGCTCAAATAATTAGGTTGCGTTCCAAAACTCAACCATTTTTTTCCTCTGGCATTCAATTCATGCCTCACCTGTCCTTAGGAAGCATGCTAGAATAAGGATCGGAGGTGTTGTTGCATTGTAATTTACTCTGCCCTTTCTCCCTGTTTCTATATTAGCAGAAATGGAAGGGATAGCAGAGGTCTGTGAATCACATCTTTGTCAGCTACTACGTGATAAGGTTCTGCCACACAGAACTGTTCCCTGTCTGTGAACTCTCCCTTTGTACATGTGTGTTCGCAAATGCAGTTTGAGTTGAAATACTTAACTTACTTCTGCCTTTCCTGGCATCCAGGCTGTCTGTCAGTCTCTGGTAAGCAGTTCCCGTTAGTGTTCCAATAGCCTCTCCACTTACTTTCAATGTCCTTATCTGGATAAACAAGAAGACTTTCCTGAAAAAGAATGTTCCTCCAATTTCACCTCACCCCCAAAAGATAAAATTTCACTTAAAAAAACCCAAATATTCCAATACAATGTTTTAATGTTATGGTTCTGCTTTGGTTTCATCTAAAATGATAGAAGTTGCTTTCATATGTTCTGTCAATCACTTTTTTACATGCTTAAAGCATCTGAAGTTTTCCCCTACGTTTACTCTAGAGTAAAAACTACGTTTATTCTAAAGCAATAGCTATCACAGCAAACATAACAGTATCAATTGATATACTGCTAGTATCTCTAATAAATTTTTATTTTACTGCTTCCATTATATTCCAAACCTAAGTCACTATACATACTTTTCCCCATGATGCAAATGGTTTCTATAGCATCTCTCCTGCCTCCAGTTCTCAGACGATTGTATTTAATTTCTCCATTGTTTATTTTGATGAAATTCTTTTAAGGACCCACAGGGCATCAGTCAGTTTGTTTAATCCTTTTTCTCCTCTGCCAAAATCTTGCCAAATATGAAAAGTTGTTCCCTAAAATTTTAAAGCTTATTACAACAAGATATAAGTTCACTGAGGAATTCTGCTAAGGTTATTAGCTAGATTATTATTTATGAGCCTTTGATTTCTTCAGAACATGCTATACTTTATTAATCAAACTGACTGTCCTGATGACATCAGGAAGTATAATAAATTCTCAGTAGAGTTACTGAAAACATTTCCTAGACTCCAGTGTGTTTTACATCAAAATCTGGATGACCATTGTTACACCTGTGTTTTGTTTCCAGAGACTGAAATCTAAAGTTCTGCTATATAATAAACATTAGAAATTCAAAATACATCAGACAAGCTAAATGTTGCTCCATCGTTCTTCCAGCTAAACCTCAAATTTAATTCCGTCATTTTCCCAAAGGAGATAACTGTATAGTTGCTATACCATATCTACAACATTTTCCTTGCAGCAGCCACCACTTTATATATTAGCAATTCATGGAGAGATTTTCAATCCAGAACTTCTATTGAGATAAGAGAACTTGAAGCACTCTGCAACTTCAGGAATCATTCATATAATCTACCAGTCCTATCAGGACAATGTTGGCTGCTTTCCCTCCTAGCTGAAACATAACATGAGGAACAGCTTTCACCCGCATCGGTGAGGCTGTTCTAACCCCGGGGCTGGAGGGAATACAGTGTCAATTTTTTCTCAGCAGTCTCTGCTGAAATGAAATTCTTTGTCAGAACACGTGTAAAATACTCACTGGGGCAGCAGAGAAAGCCCACGTGTCCCTTTGTGCAGTCCTACCCAGAAACAGGTGACTTTAAGGACAGAAGCATCCTCTTTTTACAACTAGTCCTGCTCCTTTGCATTGCACCAAAATTTAAGCTTCTCCCCATCTCACACAAGGAAGGGGACCTAAATACCTGAGGCTTGCCAAGAGGCCAGACTAGCCCAGAGCCTTCATATAAACATAGTCACTCTGCTCTGTGCTGCATAACAGGAGAACAGGCTTAGATTCAAATCTAAACAATAATGTACATAAATTTGGGGGGAAGGGGAGGAAAAGGGGTTGGAACTTTAAGTTTGTGACAAGAATAAGCATACTTAGGGGAAAAAAGAAATCAGATTTTACTACAGCATCCTTGTCCACTAAATTAAGTCATTTCTTTTATGTTCCCTCTGAAATGCCATTTAACAAGCATCTAGGTCACAAGGAAAGGTTTCTGACATGTAACTCAGTTTGGAATGCAAAATACACGACAGTGAGAGATGATTCAAAACATTTTGGAAGGACCCTAGAGTGTACTTATTATTCAGAGTGCCAAAGAAATCTTTTAACTAGTCCCATAAACCAACACTGTGACTTTCACAGTCAATGTCATTTCTCCTTTCAAGTTATTTCATTTATTTTACTGTAAAGCCTGAGTTGTGGTTTTTTTATGGTTTAAATTTTCAGCCAAAGTTTTAAAAACTCACACTAGATGGAGCTTTCTGATGAGAAAACCCTAGGCCCCTTCTTAAAACATTCTCATCCTACAGTACTGGAACAAAATAAAATAAGTATTGCAATTATTGCAGGCTTTAAAAAGCCATGCCACCAGATTCCCAACACGTGCTTTATTTCTGAGGAAAACAAACTCATTGCAGAATCATTAAAGTGTAAAATGCAGAATAAAATTAAGTTCCTTAATGCTTCTTTGCACTGTATAAAACTCCAGTGTAACAAAGTTAATGCACTTTGTGCTTATTAAACACATCAAAATAGCAACTGCAGTCATACATGGCATATTTTGTTTCTTCAGATATAGATATTTAAGGGTTTTATTTAACTAAGTATAGAAATTCTGTTTATATATAAAATATCCAATATTAGTAAATAAAAATAATCTTTCTTCATGAAAGTGACAGTAAATTCTGATACTACCTGAGGAATAAGAGGGAAAGTGCTATTGCAAGTTAGCATGTATAAACAGTTTACTGAAAATGCTGAGATAAAATAACAAAAAAAGTTCTAATGTCTTTTAAAATGAAGCTGGCTGTAGTTTGCCTGAACCAGTGGCCCCTGCTCTGTGGATATGTTATTTTTTTTCCATTTTCATTTGATCGAAAGGAGATCACGCTTTAGGAAAGACACTGTGGTCAAGGTTAATGATATGATACTGTAGAAGAGCTCAGTTCTTAACCTTTCATACATTCCTAATAAGTCTTTAAACCTCATTTGTGTGCCATTTTTAATTAGATTAACAAATTCTCTCCCAACAGTCACTAAGTATATTCACTCAGAGTGGAAAGCAACTTAGTAGTTAAACACAAAGACCAATTGTAATTGTACTGTAATGAATTGGTGCTATAACTTAGCAGACTGATTCCTATTCCTCATATGAGAAAAAACTCCTTCCACTTTTTCAAGAATGACAGACAAAGTGAATCAGTTCCTAATCACCAAACTCATAGTCTGGGCAATAGAAATTAGGGGAGTTTTCTGTAAGAAAACACATCAGAAAAGGAACATTTCTAGGGTGCAGCACTACAATACCACCAAGTTTCACAAAAGTTCCTGAAAAACTCTTCTTTTACAGTTCCTTCTGCAAAGGAAACAGTGCAGACAGACACCTGATTCTGATTTCATTTATATTGTTATAAATCAGCCATGGTGATATATCAAGTAAATGATGCTGGGATTTGAAAGAAATGTCTCAAGTATGTAATTTACAGCAGTGCCCTAACAAAACAGAGCAGCCCTATACCTAGCCAACTGGAAGACAGAAGAAAACAACACTGGAGAGTAATAATTCAGCTTTCTGCTTCCGTCTGAGGTCACAGTAATAAAACAAGCTAGAGAAGAGTCTTGGACATTATGTTCCTACTGATAAATGAATCTAAAACTTGATAAGTAATAAGCATGAGTGAATGTGAAAGGTCACTTCACTTTACCAAACATCTGCATGAATGTGTATCATACAACAGCAATTCTCAGTGATTCAAGTGAAACAGTAGAGTAGCTCCTGAAATAAAAATTAGGTTGTGACTGAGTTTGTGTGAATGTCTGACCTATAAAGATGGTAATAAAACTTCAGTGTTGGGGAAGACACTTGAACTAGCTGTGTTCTCTAATTTTCTTCCTTTGCAAGCTTGTGTGTTAGACAGAAAACACATAGCATGCCTTTCACTGTCCAGTACTCTTTCCCAGTTAGGCTGACAGGCCACCTACCTGAGATAAGAGAGGTACAAGTTGCCAGAGCCATGACCTTCAGGCGGGATTAAAGTAAGAGTATGGCTAATTCTTTGCCACCTATCTTCCAAGTCCGCTTTAACAGATCATCTCCCCACTTCCTTGCATTCTTAGGCATGTACACAACAGAACTAACAAAACAACAAATAATGTAGCAGTTAATTTTCTTCAAAATGTTTTTGTTTCCTTTGTTTTTTCATGAGGACAGAACTGTAGCCTCCAGGGAGTTCATACAGATCATTTCTGCTCTCCTTGCTAGCTAAGCTCTTCCTGACACTGTTGTCAGCATTAAAATACTGTTGTTTAAATGTTTTTCTTACTTCCATATGGAATACATAAAAAGCCCAACTGGCCAACTGTCATGATTTCATTCACCTGCAGTTGTAGACATCTGTTAAAAATCTGGATGGAATTAGAAACATTAAAGAAATAGTTTGTAAGACCGAGTGTCCCTCTAGGAGAGGTGGAATTACTACCGATCAAAGAAAGTGAAATCAGTGGCTTTGCTGCACGATTGCTTCTACCCCTCTAAACCTGAAAAACTACTTTGGAAATATCCTAAGTGGTGGCTCTGTTGGTTGGCAGGGGAGGTAAAAGCATAGATTGATTTAGACACTCCATTTTCAACAATCCATGGGATTGACAGATTTCATACAGCCCCATGAGATGCCTGGACATGCTCCTTTCATTTCTTCTGCTTACCAGATACATGCTTAGCCCAGCTGCCTGGCAATGTGAATTGTGGTAGAAATCTTTATTTTATAATGCAAAAGGAGTTAGACAATTTCTCTGTCCCTCATTTCTTAATTATTTTTATCTTATCATTGGTTTTAAATAATGTTCACCTAACTCTGCAGTTCACACTTCTACCTCTTCTTCATTGGCTCACTGCAAGCTTTTGCTACAGAGCAGTTGAATTCCAGATTGATGTAAGATTTATTCTTTTATACTTTATAGTCTTTGTTCTATTAGTTATGAGGAAATTAAACAAGCCAGATACCTATTATTCTCATATTTAGTTAAATCAAGGTAACATTCAGTAAGAGAATGCACTACATTTTACTACTTTCCAAATCTCTTTTGTACAACTTGATTTAGTTTTTATCTTCTTGAAAAGATATTTGTCTTGGAATCAGGGTACTCTGATTCTAAAACAAGCTGGAACCAATGGCAATATACATAACTACTTAACTACGAGTAGTAAGACACAGTGGCCACTCAGCCATGGTAATGACTGAAGAGATTTTAAACAAGTTCATTGAGAACAATGTATTTCAGTTAAGAAAGCTTCATGATGGAGAATTTGTCTAAGATGTTAGAAAGTCTGAAGGAATAACACTGGAAATCATGAAGTAATCTCCTGGGTAAATATAACAATAGAAGTCAAGGAAAGTTTTATCAATTTTCAGTAGAGATCTCCCTTATGATACAATATTGATAAAAAATGAAAATAGATTGCATTCTAGCACAGAAAGGAACCAGCCATTTGTTTGGAAACTGCTCTATCAAGTACCTTGTGGTCTGTACTGGAGGTAACTGAAAGACAGTGCTACGCTCAGCAAAGTTTTAAAAAAAAATAGAAGCTATGACTCAAAATAATGTGAAGAGAGATCTGATAAATCCATGCCATACTTACCCATTTGGTATAGTGACATGATAGAGTATCCCACTTCGTCTAACAGATTTTGATCTTGTATGCTCCAAAGCATTTGTTTATGTTTCACTCTAAATACTAAAGATTGAATGTACTGAAGAGAAAACTAAATTTAATGACAGATGTAAAGGTTGCTTGAGGCAAGGAGTCATCAGGAATAACTGTTTTCAGGGGCACTTTTAGCATGCTGTGAATTAAGTTTAGCATTCAAAAGGCAATGACGTGTACAGATGGGGTCCCTTAGAACAAGAGGATGTACAGCTTGAGTAGGAAATCTTTATAGAGAATGTCAAACAGCATTTATTTCTAACAATGAATGTCCAGCTCCCAGGCTCATTCATGTGTGCTCCTGTATTACCAATAACCCATTTCAAGTCTCTGGAACAGAGGAACCCAACTTAAGATTAACACAGACATAGTCCACATTCTGAATCCAACCCTGGAAGAATCACTGAAAAGACCTCATTCTACCTATTGCCGGGTAGCCTGTCCCTAAGAGTACTGAATCCACACTGAAGCAGCTCCTGTGGCTGCAGAGGCCGAGTGCTAATTAAAAAAAAAAGGTTTAAAGTGGTGTGGGGGAGGGCAGATGGCAGTAGCAGCTGGAAACCTTTGCAAAATGTACATTCTATAATTATCTGAATAGTGACCAAAAAAACCACCAGCATACACACAAAAAAAAATAAAACAACTGCAGAAGCCAGAGCTGTGGGACTAGTCTAGACAGTGTAAATGTATGAGAAGGACTATTTAATCAGAGAACTGTCTCTGTCCACAAAGCAGTACACTGCAAAGGGTCCTGGCACAGCAACACACTTCCCACAGTTCTCCACGGCATGTACAGCTGCCTAACCAAAAGCACCTTGAAACTGTAAGTTTGTCCCTGAAATGGAGAAAGCCATACTGGGACCAGTAGACTACTGCTCTGGCAGACAGTGGTGACTAACACTGCTTTCGTTGAACAACACACAAGCCCAGGGACTGTTTCTGGTGTTGGTCTCCTCAACAGCCTAGTACAACTGGGAGAAGAGAGGGTTTAATGAGAGCCTGTACAGGGTACTATAGGCATGGGATTAGTTTGAGCACTGTGGCCAACCTGTGGTTGACACTTTCACTTCTCTCCTGTCAGGGGGATGTTACAAATTGTTCCTCTACAAGACCTGTATTAGGTCACACAGATGGGCTGCTTTAAGCTAGCAACTTGCTTGTTCTGAAGCCAGCAAGAGATGTGGGTACCCTTACAACCAAAGAACAAGTTCTCTTTTGCAGGGATAATTAGCACTTTATAAATGCAACCATAAATCACAAATTAAGGAGCTGCACTTTTGGGAGGAGGGAGAGCTTTCTAGACCCATTAAAAATCCCTCTAGTGCAACCTCATGCCTTCTTCCAACTTTATTTTATCAATCAATCAAAAGTGTTTAAACTTTTAGGAAAGGATAAATGCCTTCCCAGCTTTCACACATACTCACACTGCTTTCTGAAATTTAAAGTCTGGACACCTCATCATACAACTGCATGTTTCTATTTTTAATTTTCTTCCAAAGCACTTCTCAATCTCACTAACCTACTGAGCTTGATTACTTGTGGGAGAAAATCTATGTCCCAGATTCATTAATGGTTCTGTAAAGGAGAACCACAACTTGTTTGTAACATTTTTATTAGTTGAGGTCAGTAAGCATTTCCTATTGGACTGTATCTGCAGACACAGCATCCAAATAGCAAAGGTTACTTTTATATTTAAGATTACGCCAAAAATTAGCAGTATAGTCACCAAGAGATTTAGAACTGTTACATCCAAAACCTAGTTTCTCTCCAACTGAGCCTCCAGATGAGCAGAACAGGAATCAAACTCTGATTCTATCAGACACAAGCCCAAGTCCATGCTTCTTCACAAACACAAAAGCCTAACCAATCTTTTTGTAGGCACATAGTAGTCTTTTCTACACTTTTCTTGCTGTACTAAATGCTCATTTTCCACAAGCAAATACTTTCTGCTGCTACCTAGAAGTGGAGGTTGAAAAGATGCAGTCACAGACTGAACTTTTCCTGTGTTTGTAGTGGAACTAATGAAAGGCAACACTGACTTTCCAGCACAGACCATGGAACAAGTCTTCCAACAAGACTACAAAAGAAGAGCCATCATTTCAACACCATTTTTGTTTTTAACATCTCCATTATTTGCCTTTAAACATACATTTTAAAAAATCCAAACCCTAAACTAGCTTGGTACAACGGAACAGGCTGCATGAATATACAGAAAAGCAAACATATACTGGATTTTCAAACAAAGAGCAAGTAAGGTCTGACCAAACTGACTGCTGTTCAGTCTCCTTTCCCATGTTCACTTTCTTAACCCTGACTTTGGCCAGTGTAATGCAGCCTCAGTGGGCCCTGAGGAGTCCTTCCTGTCAGAAAAAATTCCAACCACAACTAGGCTGTCACTTCCAAGAAATCATACTTACAGGATGATACCAAACACACAGGTGATGGGAAATGGCTGAGGGAAGAATGCTAGGTAAATTACATCTTTCCCTACCAGCTGAGATCAATGGGGGTCTTTGCATCTTAACTGCCCTATCTCAAGATGAACATGGTGTACAAAAATATAAACTACTTCCTATTAAAAGATAATCATACTATTAACTAGGTCAGGTTGGATTTCATGCTAAGAATTCAGAACTGTAAAAGGTATCATATCTAAAAACACACACCAACTTCTGTATGGGAATCTGTGATCTCCAACAGAAGGGATTCGTGGAGTTTTACTCCCTGTGGCTTTGAGCCATACTTTTCAGTATTCACACTTTCCCAGCTTCTCAGACCTGAAAACTTTTACAATACTAACAATTCTGCACATTAAAACAGTCCACTGTATCCATTCCAGAAAAATAATAATGCGTTTCTGCTGGTATTTTTTTTTCTTTACTGCCCCACTGAGGCAACAGTTATACCACATTCACTCACTGGTGCCTGCTTATTAGCATTTTCCCCTTTTCAAAGACATTTGTTATTCTATCAGACTACACATTGGACAATTTGATAATTTTGTACATTTTTCAATGAAACAATTTTCTAGTGTATTGTTTTTGTTTCTGACAAGATGCCCACATCTCTGTGTGCCAAAGTTATTCCTGGGGTTTTGAAAAAGTTAGGACAGATTAATGAGTGTGGTGGGTTTGCAATATGGCTTCTTTAAGAAGCAGCTAGAAGTTTCTTAAGGGTCCAACAAAGCAAATCCCAGCTGGCCTCCCAAGGCCAAAATCCCAAACCCTGTTGCTGACAAGGCCGGACGGGCCAATCAGAGCCAGTCACAACATCTCTGGGAATCACATTTTAGAGAGAGAAGAATGCAAACAGCCACATTTTGCCACCAGAGAAGGGAGTGAGAAGATGTAAGAAACTTTGCAGACACAANGGACACATTCCTAAGTGATCTACTCTAGATGATCCTGCTCAGGCAGGGGGGTTGGACTCAGTGAGCATTCGAGGTTTCTTCCAGCTCTTAATACATGGGCACCCGGAAGCCTTGAAAGTTTCTAGCAGTGACCCACGCTGGGGCAGCTTGGGAATAGCTGAGGCCCCATGGGAGAGGACTCACATGGAGAAGGTCGTGGAGGGCTGTCTGCCCTGGGTGGGACCCCTCACTGGCACAGGGAGTGTGAGAAATGCTGCCCCCCAAGAAGGAGAACAACTCATGAGGAACTGACACAAGACTGAAGCCACCATTCCCTATTCTGCCCCGCTCCCAGCTTTCCCCCTGTGCCATCCTGGGAAGAGAAACATCATGAATAGAGTGAAGTCTGCAAAGAAGAGAGGGGTGGGGGTTTAAGAGCTGTTCTGTCCTTCTCATTACCTGACTCTGTTTTCTGTGTGTTTCTGCAGTGTAACAAATCAGAGAGTTTTCTTGCCTTTCTTCTGTGTTCAGTTTGTTTTGCCCATGATGCTAATGGCAGAATGATCTCTCCCTGTCCTTATCTTCACTCCAAAGCCTCTCAACATGTATTTTCTCCCCTGTTCAGCTAAGAGGGGAGTGACAGAGCGGCTTTGGTGGCAGTCTGGCCTCCAGCCAGGGTCAAACAACCACAATGAGGTAGAAGACCAGTTCTGTAGAGACAACAGCAACTTGTTGCATAAATGTGTATAGGAAGAAAGGAGACAGGAACTTCAAAGTGCATAGAAAGGCACATAAAATTTACTACTGTCATAAGTCTTAGTCATGTTTTTAGGTATTTACCAGGCCTATCATGGAATACAATTCCATATAAAAATATTCCTAGACACACCATTGAAGCAACTGAAAGAAAAAAAGGTACAGAGCAAGAGTGAACACAGTATTTCAGAACAGTGCATACCACTCATGTATAATGGCATCAATATATTTACCATTGCTCTCCTTTGCTTTTGTAATATAACACAAATACAACATTTTTTTGTTAAAATACTCCATTTCTTTTCCCCAGTGCCACTGCAGATGAAGTTGTTGAAATGAGGTTTGTAACAAGCTTTTTAAAGGTATTCCCAAAATGTCTCCATTGTACAACTGAACACATCGCTACTGGTTCCAAATCTGTGTATTACCTTGTGACTAAGTGCTAGCACTGAGCAGGAGCTGCTATTACGCCCGTTTCCATATGCTGTGATCTCATCTGTACCATAAAGGATAAAAACCCAAATCAGACAGCAAGTACCTCAGTCATCACAGACAACAGCTGTAAGCAGAAGTGTGAGTATTTACAGATAAACCCAGGAGAGAAAGCTGGCTGCACAGGAGCCATAAAGAGTTGAGCCTACACAACATCCCTGCGAGCCAGGAAGATTTACATACGCAGCACATGAAGTCTGACGGCAGCAAAGACAGACATGAGGAATGAAGCAACACTGGTGAGAGCTGGCTGACTAATGCTTCCAAACAGCAGAGCTTAGCAGCCAACACAGTCTTCTTTTCATTTGTTCATATTTGATAGAAAAAAAGTATAATACAGCTACAGCAAGGCAGAGAAATCATGCTTTAGTTAACTTGTCACTTTATAAACAAAACCTTGGTGCAGCTAATGTATCTGGCACTGCCTGCACGTACGTCAGAGATCTCAGGCACTTAGAATAAGCTTCTTGACTATGTTCACATGCAACCATACTACACTGACATGATTTATCTACGTGTGTTAAGACATGTACCTGTAGCATTCGAACCTGGATCCCAGTCCACAACTGCTTTACTCTCATAGGCAAGAGTGTCAAATGTGACTGATGCAGTGTTGGTTCATTTCCAACTTCCATTTCTGCAGTTCCTCCAGAGACCACCAAACCTAATTCTGTAATACAGAAAAAAATTAAGCACATTACCATGGAAATCAACATATTACCAAAACTTTATGACTCTCACATACCCTTCGATAATTATTACATCAGATTAATATAGTAATTATAGGGAAAAGGAAGTAGTGAAGGAAAAAGAAATTTAAAAATTATCAGTATTTTCTACCTCCTCCAACTTTTTTTTATTCGCCTCCGCCCCCAATCCTTTTTTTTTTTCTTATAATGTTCTGTTCCTTTGCATTATAATTGTCAGGTCTATAGAAGATTGCTATTTAATTGTGTGTAGTAAGTGTTTCCATGCCCAGCCTTATAAAGGTTGGGGTTGGTAACTGTTGTACTTTGGTTTTAAATGAATAAAATAGAACCCAACAACCACACTGTTAACTGTAACTTTAATAGAGACAGTTTTAATTAATTCACTTTGGTATTCAATTCAAAGTAAACATACATTTTTCTGGTATCAGAAAACATTTGTAGTAAAGAGTGCCTACTTATCATTACTCTATTTTGTACAGTGCTCTCAAGAGCCCTTGAATTTTTATACCTGGTTTGATTTACAACATTCTTTGAGACAGAAGAGAGCACTTGCTTGAGGTAACATTTGAACCATCATTCAAATTCATTCATGGAATTTACTCAGGATTGTGGTGCAAAAATAAGCATGTCCCCTCTTATTCGATAACTAATACCCAGCCTCCACCTGACAGCTTGGGCAAAGGAAACCAGCTTCTTGGCTGCCATCTCTGCAGTGGTGTATCATCATGTTGAAATGTAGTGAGTGGATTATGCGCTAAATCCATTGGCAGTTGGGCAGATCGCTGCTAATAGCCAACGTACTTTTTTTGGATGTGAGGCAAGTGGCACTTTGCTAATTGTAATAAAAGCCTGCACAGCTTGGGATGCTGCTACAGCTGAAAAATGTCCCAGAATTTTAAATAACGAGGCAGACTGCTCTGCATTACAGGAGCCTCATTAGCTACACACAATGACATTGTGAGGGGGATTGTTGAGGAGTGTGTAAAGGACTGTCTCGAAAGGAACTGTAATTTCACTGTCTCAAGGACTCTTGTAATTCCCCTCACAGTAATATCTGAGGGCCACAAAGCCTTTACTTTATTTATCTTCAGTACCTTCTTGGAATAAATAGGAAAGTCAGGGAAGTAGACCATGCCTGATGTTAATTAGCTCATATGCTCAGAAGTACCTTTGGACATCTGAGATGTGTTTCACTCCAGGTCACACTGAAAATCTTTACCAAAAGAAGAAATTGAAACTGGATATCGTGAATACAGCTTTGTCTCCCAGCAGTCAGTCACGCCTCAAAATAAAAACCTGCCATAAGACAAGGATTCAAATAATAGTCCAGGTACAAATAGAAAAAAAATGGATTTACACAACAATGGATTTATACAGGATCATATAAGCCTTCTACTCAACTTCTTCCCCTACATTGTGGTCATAAAGAATCTACATGGGGCAACGCAGAATATACTAAACACCTGCTGGAATCTGCATTAGAGACTTGCTTCGTCATATGAAACACTTTACTGAAGCACACAAAATAAATGCATTTAGCTCTGAACACAAGAAGTGTTCAAAAAAACTATCTTTACACACATCAAGTAGAATGACTCAGGTTTTAAGATAGCTTACAAATCAGAAATGCGTGGCAGGCTATTTGCAAAAGCACCATATATTCAGACTTAGGCCATTACGGATCTGCTCGGGGTGTCACACAAGATGGCAAGAAATTCCTATTAACTTGGATGACACATCAGGAGTCCTTAATATTGTAAAGGCTCAATCTTATACTGCAGTCAAATACTTAAACATGTAATTCAGAAGTGAGAATAGACAGTACAAGTAAGGACAGGGTCTAGACCTAAATACTACTCATTGGAGCTATCCTGCAACCTCATTTAATTTTATTGCTCACTTAACTAAAAACTACTTAACTAAAATGACCATTGTGCTCTGCAGTCTGTTAGTGTGGATCAGACAGTACAAAATAATCTACCATTCACATTTTAAAATAGGTATCTAGGGTATGTGAAAGAGGTCATCATTTGGACTATTTTTATTTTTCCATCAGATAAGGAGAAATCTAGAAGACTCAAACTGAACAGATGACTATTTTGGAAAGTCAAAGCAAGATTGCTGATCTGGTAGAGATGTTCATATTTTCAGTTTTTCACAAACTAATAAGGCAAAAAGCTTGAACAAATTTGCACAAAAACCTCAGGGTTGGTTTGAGAAGGAATGGAACAAAAAATAAACAGATGAACAAAAGCACCATTCCACCTATGAAAAGCTAACACAAAAAGCCAGTATTTCATACTGCCACTATTTCTCTCCTTGCACTGAATATTTATTTTATAGGCATACTATGAACACAACTCATAAATTACTTGAATAAAATCTGTAAATAGATTTACAGTAAGACAAGAAGGCTATTATATCTGCATCAAATTTTGGATATGTTTATATTCTGTTTGGCACGGCCTTTGGCAAATACTAGTCTGAATTATTAAAGATAATTTCTGAGTCATGAACATTTATAACTTAATAGTATGTACTAGAACTTTAAATTAATGCAAAGTTTGCCTACCTGCATAGCCTTTAAAAAATGTTTTGTTCTGTGCTCTTTTAAACTAAATTCACTTCAAATTGCTTCTGAGTGCAGTGTTCCTAGTTCTCATTCATTTTAAATGCCAAAGATTTTATTTGAATAAATGATAAGTGATGAATGGAAATTTACTTAAACCTGGCTATCAACTACATTACGTTAAAGTTCTTGGTCTCGTCTTGCTGTCATGGTTATAAACTAGTTTTTTAAAAGAGCAGGAATGTACTCAGTTGCTCAAGGAACAGGCACAGACATCTGTGGCCTATGCAGCTGTAAGTGAAACATGGAGACAGCTATCTGTCAAGAGATTTTTCTGCTTGTGCTGACCCTGCTGCTGTGAGCCTGAGGCAGCTGACTAGCCTCAATATCCCAAATCACATAATACAAATGTAACTACCTTGATAAGTACTTTCATTTCCACAAACATAAGATTATTATATCAGAATGAACATAACTATTTGTCACTCCTTCACATGAATCAATTCTTACACTTTACTGGCACCATTTTGATGGTGGGCTGGAGAGGATATAATAATGAGATAATACTGCTCAAGGTTCAGGCTACAGAGGGCTTGACACTGGAAAGAACACTGCTTTACATAAAATATTGTTCTTTTCAAATCATTTACGCCTATTACAGTGGCATAATTTGTTTTCATTGATTTAATCAACTTCCTGTCTAAGCAAATTTCGCATTGCAGCTCCCACAAAGCTCTCTATGCCTTTGGAGACACACAAGCCATAAGCACTGAGCAAAGCTTATCAACAGCAGCAGTAGGGTAAGGATTTCTGCCTAGTTCCTTGCAGACAAGTTTTAATTCATCCTACTGAGCATCTGAGTAATAGCAGCAACACCCTTTAATAATTCATGTGTTTGCATGTGGCTCCACGCAACCCTGTTCTAGCTCAATTCCTTACTCCTACAAATATGCAGTCGTCTCCTGTTTAGTATTTGACTTATCCCCAAAATTATAATGTTTATTTTTGTCCTGAAAAATTAGAGTGCTTTTTTTTTTCATATGAATTCTTTAAAACTCTGCTCATTCAGAAACATAATCTGACAAGGGCGTTTTGTACATCTGTATCATGCTCATCTTTTAGTTCTCCAGACTCTGTGTTAGACAGCTGGATCACTCTTATCCAGAGAAACCCTCTGAAAACGCAGACACTGTCTGGCGCCAGGTGCGCTGCGGTTACTGAATCCCAGAATCACTGGGGTGGCATGCAGGATGTTCAATTATTATAATGTGATCTCTTGCTGTTCTTGGATTCTGGTTGGAAAAGTCTAGCAAGCTTGTTTGAGCAATGCTCACATACTGTTTTCTTCCTTAAACATCTTTCTTTTTCCTGGTCCTAGAAATAAGCTGGAAAAATCTATCGTATCTAATTCCTAACAATTAAGAATGTAGTCAGGAACTACAAGCTTATGGCCTGTATTAAAACAATAAATGTCTCTAGTTTTAATATATTTTACTACAATACAGAACAATAGACCATGTCACTGGCAGGTAACTGTGGTGCTTTGTTCTTTTTATGTCTCAGAGATCTTTATTATTTATTTACACCAAACACCAAAAAGTGTTTGTCTAGCAAGAGCCACCCAATTCTTAAATGAAATCACTGTGTTTTCTGGTTCATCAGATACTTAAGAGTTCAGCTCTAATTTCTAAATACAAGTGAAATACTTCCCACCAAATGTTTGTTCATGCTGTTCAACACCAAACTGCTAGGTCACACCAACTGAAAATTCAGCATGCCTTAATAGAGAGCCTTTATACAAATATTCCCAAAAGAATAAGCTTCCATGAAACAACATTAGAATTACATAGGTAGAAAGCTCTATGGTCAGAGAAGTGTCACATACCTCTGCCACCTCTACTTATGCAGGCACCACAGCCATTATCAGATTCTCAGGCAAAAAGCTGATCTTTTCTGATGTAAAATGCAGTACAGTTACTCTATTGGCTTCTGCATATTCCAAACAGGACTTGTGATGGTGGGAAAAAGGGCAAAAGGGAAATGGGTGTCCAGACCACGTTGGAGCTCTAGTTGGTCTCTTACAGACAAAGAGAAATCGTAATGAATTTTCCAGATTTTAAATTAAAAGTGTAATTGATGTTTCTACATAGGGGAAAAATCACTGACTTGCTGCAAAAGTGCTTCCATGGAGCAAAGGCTGCTGCTTCCTTAAAGAGACTTCTCTTTACATGGCAGACTGTCACAGTTCATGAAAATGTGAATGACAGCGTTCCTTCTGACTAACACTGCTGCAGCTAGGAGAAAACCTGACAGACGACTCATGTCCTAGTATGGATGTAGTAAAGCAAAAAGTAATTTGGACCACGGAATTTCTGCAAAGTAATTGCCTTCTGTCATAAATAAAATATTTGCTTCCCCTTACCTAAAGAAAAACAGATTTAAAAAATTTGCAACTACCATTATTTTTGGCATGTGTTTGAATTTATAGAATCATAGAACAGTTTCGGCTGGAAGGGACCACAAAGCCCAGCGAGTTCCAATAACCTGCCATGGGCAGGGACACCCTCCACTAGCCCAGGATGCCCAAAGCCCCATCCAGCCTGGCCTTGAACACTGCCAGGGATCCAGGGGTTGCCACAGCATCTCTGGGCAGCCTGTGCCTTGGCCTCTCCACCCTCATACTAAAGAATTCCTTCCCTAATATTTAATCTAAATCTCCTCTCTTTTAGTTTAAACTCATTACACCCTGCCCTATCACAACATGCCCTCGTTATAAAACAGCCACTCTCCATCTTTCCTGGAGCACCTCTAGGTACTGGGGGGCTGCTATGAGTTCTCCCTGGAGACTTTTCTTCTCCATGACAAACAATCCCAACTCTCTCAGAGTGTCTTCAACACGGGAGGTGCTCCTGTTCTCATATTGTCTTCAGGGATGGGAAAGAAATAATCGGCAACCCAGGAGACAGCCAGCAGACATCTGTTAAGTTCATGCAGTTGATTTAAGGTAAGGAGTGACAACATATGCTTCTTGCATAACCCCAGGAAACTATGGCTCCAGACCCCTTCAGGGACCCTTTTGGTCCTCATGCACACCAGGCCTGGGGTTAACACCAAGTATGACATAAAAACCAACTGCCACGGGCTTGGAGATGCCAACGGCCGTACAAAGACCTAACCTCACACGAGGAATGAACAGCCATCAGAAGGCACGGCAGTGGGGCTGCAATTTAGTGAAAGTCCATGGTCATAGGGGCATCATTTAGTTACTTGTTGCCACAGACTTCTGTTGATTACTTTGTCAAGATGACAAATTTGTTAAAATTAATTGTCTATTTGTTTGTTTCAGATTTTTGATAGCAACAGGCTTTTCATTTGAGAGACTGTGAAGCATATGCAAAGGTCTGGAAAAAAAAGCCCTGAGAATGATTAATCCTATGCAGCTGTTCTCCTGGACTGTTTTCAAATGTGTTCAATAAATCTTAAAGATTTGTTAGAGTGGTTACAGAATTATTTTGCCTGAGTAACTTCACATTTTCATGAACTGTGAAAGCCTAAAATTTGAGAGAAGATAGCTTGTACTGATTTGAATGATTAATAGGCAAGAAAGTTTTAAATGGAGAGCACCATCAGCTGTAGAAGACACTGAACATCACCATTCTGTTACTCATCTCTGTTAGACATTCCTGCCTCAAGAAATGTGTTTTCCAAGGACTGCCACATACTGCTCATTGTCCTCAGAACCTGTACATTTCCTATCTCACAGGTACAAATCGGTCTTTTTTACAGCTGTTCATGACACATGAGAGAAGGTAAAAAAAAAAGCTTTACACATTGTTTGGATACCACAATCTTTTTCAGCTTACTTTAAACCTGTCATCCCAATTTTCAGTCATATTCCTGCAAAAAAAATTCTAGATGTTTTCAAATAATTTATCATACTTGCTTCAGCTGTTTCCTTCTGCTAAGTTAGGCCCCAATTCAAGAGACCATTTAATTACATTTAGATTTAAACATGTTCTTAAGTTTTATGAAAATCAATTTTTCATGGAAGCAACATTAAGAGTCCTAATACAGAAATGGACATAAACCCTTGTTTAAACTTATTCCTTCCTAGGAATGTCTTCCTGAATCAGTACTTCCATGTTATGGTGTGCCACTTTGAGGAGCACTTGAGCAATTTAGCAGCCTAAGCGTTATGCACTTACAGGTTGGCATTTTTGAAAAAAAAATATGCTGTTGCTGAATAAGGCCAGATTTGGAGATGGGTTTGAAAAGCTTTTGCTGAATTGCAGCCTTATTCAGATCATTTATCTCAGCACAGAAATATGTAGTCCAAGCTTTTAATTTAAATGTCTCCCATGTTTCTATTGGTAACCACAAACCATCTGCTTCCACCTGCTTTGTCTCCTCTTTCCAAAATATAAACTTTCCGTTTACCCTTGAAGACCATTGTCTAGTGGAGGATAAAAAAAAAAAAAAAAAGAGCAGCATTTAGTTTAAACATGCCTTTAACTTGATGTCTTGGGACTGGATTTCATCCTAACTGCTGAATATCAAAGCCTCTCACTGATAACATCCTTCCTGTGGTGAAACAGCCAGGACTGCATGTCAGGAGCCCAAAGCAGCTCTTAACTAGTGCACACCACTGCGAGGTGCTGCCTCCTCTGTTCTATACTCAGCGTCTCTGCGAGGATAACTCAGTGAACCATCCTTTCCTCTTCCTTTTATCCTCCTTCCTTTGGATTACCCTGTAAATAGAGCTAACACCATCAGATTTTTCTATAACAAACCGTATTCTCTTCCAGGTCAGTCAGCAGTCATTGCTCTTCATCATTTTTACTATACTCTGCCATTTCTCTTTTAGAAAAGAGAGAATTTTACCCAAATTTTGTGCCGCTTTCTTTGCATCAGATGATTCTAGGTTGCTGCCAGGACACAGGCAGGAAGTTACTTTCTTCTAGCATTTCACATCCCTACCCTGAAAATTCCATCAGCAAAATGCAGATGGTAAAGAATGAGTGGTGAGATGAAAAACAAACTGCTTTCATCTTTCAATGCTTTTTCAACTGAGAAGAGTCTTGATATCCCTGCACCTTTTACTATAGAGAAATTATGCTTTCTCATCTCCAGGCATCTATAAACTTTCCTAATTTTTAAATACCAGAAAAATCTAAGTCCTGCCACAATTCACTGGTGACTATGTTTGCTGTAAGCTTTACTCTTGTGCCAGTCTGATGAGTCTCCTGCGCTTACAAGTGCTTATTTTCATAAGCATCCTTAACTACAGGAACATTTTATAACAACATATGTTTGATATCCAATTTATCTACCTAATAATTTACATGCTGAAGATATCACTATTATGCAATCAGAGACTGGAAAATTATTTCATGAGATGTAGATAAGCAAACAGAAATTCAAATGACAAAATGCAGCTGTCTCAATAAGCTTAAAAAATAATTACAGATGAGTACTAGAGAACACACAGGTATGCTCAGCTCCAAAACTAATCACAGACAAGTCCCACAAATCTCTTCACTTATTCCCAGAAAATGATGAACAGTTCCTATCTGTGATTTCTCCCTTAAAACTGAAGTACTACGTCTGTCTTGAAGCTTCCTGAGAGAGTCTAATGCATAGCGACTAAAATTAAAAAAAAAAAAAGAAAAATACCATAATTCTAAATTACATGACTATATTTTGGACATGAAAAATGTTTCATTTCTCCTCCCAAACACCTTTCTCATTTCACTTCAGACTAGGCTGAGTTGTCCTCTAGTTCACCTGGAGAGATGAATCATCTGAGTTAGACACAATCTCAAGACGCATATGCAACATTAATAGGAAGAGAATTAAAAAAAAAAAGCAAAATATTTTCCACTTTCATGATTCTCATCTCTGAATGGAAGTGCAATCTTGTTTTGCTTCAGTGGAAGAGCAAGTTCTTGGCATGGGATTCAATTGCGTTACTTGAAAACTTTGTGGTTAAACAAGATTTCATCTACCGATGTAGCTAGGTTCACTCTGAATACTGAGGATAAGACCTACTGTGATCCCACTGTGAAATAACAACTCCAGCAACTAAGAGCTTTCCATTTGGGACAGCAATTTTTCAGCTATCAGAAGCTAGAATCTCCTGATGACATGTTACTGACCACTAAGTGGCAGTGCGAGTAAAACAAAGCCAGAACTGAAGTGACAAATCCATGTGATCTTTCCCTGAATCCGTACCGACACAGAAACCAACTGAATATTCAACCAGTTCATCCCCATCACGAGAGAAACACTTTATCAGAGAACACTTGTTGGTGTACCATACTGCATCCTGGCCATGGCAGCTACTTACAGTATTTAATATATGAAGCATTTAGTAAAGATTCTGCATCTGTATCTCATATACGCACTGTGTTTAAGAGAAGATCAGAAAATCCTTCAGCATCTTTCAGAGATGCAGAGAAAAGCTGTGGTTTTCTATTACATTATATAGGACCTTCCCCTAAAAGCAGAAGGATTATAAATCAATTTGTCAGTAAGATGGATATGGTTAAAACAAAGAAACCCACACACACTGCATTCAATATCAAGTGAATACTCAGAAAATAATGAAAACAAAACCTCCCTGAGGAAAATCTACATTGTGACCTTTGGTCAATTTAGGTACTGTGACCTAAGCAGCAATAAGAAAACAGTAACCTTGAGTGGCTTTCCAATAACACTGAAAAAAAAAAAAATCCAACAAGCTTTCTGAATCAGAAAAATCTGTAAATACCTGAAACCCAGAACAAACTTCAAGTAAAAAAAAAAAGGTCAAAAGAAAGTAAGTACTCGCACTAAGATTGATTTATGAGAGTCTGAAAAAGATATAAAAGGTAGGTAGACATCTCTTACAAGATTATGAATGGCACCTCATTAAGATCAGCAGAAGTCAGAAAGAAAACAAAAACACACTGGGGTGAAATACTAGTGTTACCAACATTTTTCACACACAGCCTCCTGATTCCTTAGCTAGTGCATTTCTCTGCTCACTACATAACTCCATATATGGGATAAGCAGCACAAGAGGAAACTTTTAAAAACTGCAAATGAAAACTTAAAAAGTGTTTCTTATTTGCAATAGCTAATTTGGAAGGTGAAGTACAGAAATTGCACTGCATTGCATTGCATGCAGAAAGGTGATGACAGATGTCTGGGTGCAATAGTCTACAGGCTAGAAAGATGAAAGCAACACAGAAGTCTCTTTCAAGATACAGTATATCTGAACATAAGATGAATGTTTCCTCCCTTTATGCTGCTTCTTAAGATGTGGTTTCATCTTCAACTTGAACCCACACTTGTGTCTGTATGCTCATGCCCTTTTTCCCTTTTTTGTGTCACCACCAGCAATCTTTGGTACGTGGCAAGTCAGACCAAGTTGCTGATACAGCTGAAACTTAATTTGTTTTTGGCCTCTTCTGCTGCCTGCAAGGCCACACAACAGCTAGCACCAACACAGGGAAGGCAGTGAACAATCACTTCTGTGGATGAGAAGAAGAGATTGGATTGCCCTTTTCAGCAGCAGCTACAGGCTTTTATGAGGTGATTTATGACAGTAAACCCAGGAAAGTAAGATCATAGAATGATCACTTTTTCCTATAATTTCCTATTATTCTGAACAATGAGACACCTGAAGTACCCAAGCTGCAATGTACAGCAAAAGTCACCTAACATCAGGAGGCTATCTTCCAACACAGGCAGCTCAGTGCATTCACAAACCTTCTGTGCAAAAATTGCTGAATATAGGCTGTATTTCACTCCTTGGAATTAAGCAATAGACATAACAGGACATGAATCATGATGTAATAATTTGTGAGTATAGTGTTGAAAACATGAAACCAAATACAGAATATTGATGCAATTAGACAAAATTTAATAACACACCATTATCATAGCATAGCCTTTTAAATGAAATTGGAAATGCATAAGAAAAAAAAGAAAACACCAAATATGTCAGTCTGCCTGAGTGGGCTTTGCTGGGTTAGAATTGCTGACAGCTGGTGCTGTGCACCAACACAGGTTATCTCCCCTCTGTACTAACCAATGGCATCTTGCCATACTGTACAATTTCTACAGGTCATATAGACTAAATGGATAGATCTGAACAAGACCTGAATTATTTAATTCAGCTCATTATTTCACTCAGGAAACAAAGTCAGAAGACAATGCCACCAGTCATAACCCAAGTTGGATTCCTGACCTTATATATGTACCTACAGACATGCTAGAAATATACAGCAATAACATGAAATATACCAAAACAATTCTCTTGTTTTCCATTCCCCTACAATGCAGTAAAGGCCAGAAGCAGCTGAGCAGGTAAGTTAAACACACATGTAGAAAATGAAAGCTATGCCTGGCCTGAAGGGTAGAGAATGACTTTTCAATTCCCCCTTCAATTCTGACTTGCATTGGACAAGGGTGACCAGACTGAAGAAATGAGTTACACCTAAAACTTAAAAGCAGTTTATGTTACTTGAGCAAACGCTCAGCCAAACCCTTCCTGCAGTTCAAGATAGACCATCAAACCCACCATGCAGTTACTCAGGCAAGTCAAACATTCTCAAACACATAAGGGGGCATCTGCATCCCCCCAACAAGGCCTTTTGAGTGTGAGGGGCAGCCTCTCACCTCACTACCCCAGCCCTGAGAAGAGAGACCCATTCTCACCTCAGGAGTAACTGCTGTGTTAATCTTTGCTGGGATCACATGTATTTCACCATAAAAGCTCGGTTTCCCTCCCTGGCACCTGTATTGTACTCACACTGACACTCTGGTGCCACCTGGCCCTTTTGGGGACTCCTCCTAACCAGGATTTTGTGCTTTGCAAGATTCAGGCTCAATTTCTTCCCCACCAACTGAGCCACCTCCACCAGCACCACAGTGACACAGCTGTATCAATTCCTACCCTTCTTTCCTCCCTGCCTTTCATGTCCCCCAGTTTTCCCTCCTCTCGGAAAAAAAAAAAAAAAAAAAAAAAAACCCACCACACTGCCCCTCAAGCAAGAACACATTTAAGCCCAGGCCTGAAGCCCCAGAGCCCATCACCTGCTCAGGTCCCACACAGACATTTACCTTCCAGCAGTGGGTGGATGATGGCCTCCCACCATTACTGACCCAGCATGCCCCTGCGTGGCCCCTGCCACAGGGACCAGGCAGGCTGTGCCAGCAAGAGGGGAACTCCATTTCACTCCCTTTCCTAAATTTGAGTATCAACCCACTGAATCTACAGCCTGTTCAACTCCACTGTGGTGCCTCCCTCCCACCAATACCTCTAAAAATGTGGAGTTACTTTCCAGGAAGTTTCCAGGACTGCCTTTCCTCAGGTGTGACCTGGGCAGGGTGTAGGAGGCAGCCGCACCACAAGTGGCTCTGGCAGGCTGGGGACAGAACTGCTACGGGTGTGGCTCCAGCAGGCCAAGAGCCTCCGGCACCTTTCCAGCACAGGTCTCAAGCTATGACTTCTTGTCATTTCAGACATATTCAACTGAAAAGCCCAGAGAGACATGACTGCTGTTCAGTCTGACCTTCACCGGTCACTATACCTTTGGGCTAGAGTCCTTGACTCAGTTTTTCATAGGAGAAAAGGGTACAAAATGTGAGCTGACCCTTGATCCTGAGTAGGCCTGCAAATAAGACAAAATCTAAAGCAGACCTTGAAATGGAACTGTACTTAACCCTCCTGGGACTTCCCATGGGGCCCTGTGCCAAAGAAGGACTGTGAGAGGAGCAGACAGACACTCGCTCAAGACAGCAAACACTGCCTGTCAGCAAAACAGTGGACAAGGGGGAGCCATCACTCTGACCACACCATGGGAAAATGACACAGCAGAACACTTACTCTTCAGCCTAGAAACAAAGGGAGCATAGATCCAATATGAATGTATTTTGCAAGCTTTAACGAGTAGGTTTTAGTTCTTATGGAAAAGCATTTTGCTATATGACACAGAGCCAGGAACCAGAAGAGAGCTTCATAAACTTACAGGGTGGTGCCGAAATAACTGAAAGCTTTGCCTACTGACCTGCCATGCTTCCCACACTTCAGTGATTTTTTTGGTACCATCAAGTAAAAGAAACAAAATATAAAACAAAACTAAACAGAAACTTTAATACAGAAAAAACAGACCTGGTTTTTAACTTATCCCTAAAGAAATGAAAAATGGTCTAATGGTAGTAACAACAGTTTTTGTTTAGTTTCGCATTTCCTAGTCTGTTTTAGAAAGTGGTTATATCTGACACAAAGGTGCTAATACAGAAGGGCAGGGAACAACCAGGGTGTTTCAGAGATTCCATTTGTAGCTGCTGTGGAGAGGCATATGATCACCGGCCCTCCCAGGTCTCCTGCTTCCCCCTACAGCAGACAGGAATGAGTATTCACCCGAGAGCTTGAGGCCAGTCGGTATTCACAGAATGAGGGTCACTGAGCCCTCCCTTATTACACATTGAGCCAAAATTCACCTGGCCGAGCATGTTAGCAGCACAAATTGAAAACAAAGCACTGGGTAACCCTGACAAGGTGCTAAAACACATCTCTTCCTTCCTGAGCATATACATGCGAGGCTGCTAAACTGTTCAGGAATAGGCATCTCCCAAGAATCTGTGTGCATGGAAATCAGTCCTAGCATACTAGCAGTAAACTCACATGGTACAGTGTCGTTATTATAAATCCATTAGCATGGTAGGATCAGTCTCTATAGGAAAATGAAACAGATGCTTAATGGAAGCTACCCCAGCAGTGCTTTATGACATCAAGTACCTCATTATTTAATCACCAGGCATTCTTTTACCTTTCAACGTACTTTTGGGACACCACATGTTGGGACACCTGTAGATAAACTATTGTGACCTATTCACTCCTTGGAAATGGTGACTGCATAGAAACAACTCTAAATATACAGGAGTGGCCAGGGTACATGCTTGAGCCAGGTACAAAATGTCTGTGGTAAAACTAGAAAGTGAATTTGCCTCGCTGTATTTTTAGCAAGCAATGTTTTCTATATGATATTCATTATAGGAACTGCTTTTTAGTTCAGCACCCTGTCTTTGGAGGCAACTACTTGTAATGCATTAACTCTTTACAATCATCTTTCTAATCTGCAACACCTTCTACAGATTTTAGAATGTTACACATGAGAAAGATGGGACAAAATTAGAGGACTAATATTAATTCTCTGGTGTAGAACTTGTAAATATATTACAAAACATAGTCAAATGGAGGTGAACTGACAATGATTAGATGTTTTAGTAAGAAAATCCATACACAAATAGAAATAAAACAATGCAATCAACAAATGGAGAGTGCAGGGTAACACTAAGTTCATAATTGAAATAAAATTCATAAAAATCAATCATAAAATCCTTCATCTGCAAGGAAACAAAAATTTAAATTTTCCATTTAGTCTTGAAGAAATAGTTCAATATTTTTCAGAGATTGTCATAATTGGACTGGCATACTCTTTACTACGTAAAATATTAGCTGGATGGTCGTGCCAAAATGTTGTGGAGAATGGAACTGAATTCTGAGGATTATTACTGAGGATAATTACTGTTGTTATATACAACTGGAACAAGCTGTAATAAGAAATGGTGAATGAGAAACACATTTACTGCCTTCTAGCTAAGTCAAACAGAAGGGTTTTGACTTGCTGCAGTGAGATGTTATGCCCTTCTTTATAAAACTGTTAGATTAAATGACCTAATCAGTTTCTTCTAGACCTAAAAATCTGAAAACGTGATTTCTTTGCCCCTTCTATTCTTGTGAGGGTGCAATGGAAAAACCCCTCAATATTTTCCCTCCCTTCGCCAGCAAGGGCAAGCAGCACATCTTGCCAATGAAACACAATTTTTCTTTGCATTGATTAATGTGTATTGCAGATAAAGATGTACTGTGACCCCCTTGATCTGCTTGTGCTGCAGAGACATAGCAAACATCTGGCACCGGGACCTTGGGAGAGCTACAGGTGGCCAAAAGCAGTTTTGCTTGCCTAGAATTTCATGAGTTAAGAGCCACTGACAACTGAAAATCTGCTTCCAGTTTGACAGAGGAACTCAGATACATGTGCTGGAGCTGTGTTTTTCCATACATTGCTTAGCAATTCCTATTAAGACCGAAATTGGACTTTTGATCCAACTTCACCTGCCAAGACATGTAGGTTTATGTGATTTAAGAACCCATTATAAATTCTGGTTTATTTGCATACTCCTTACTATTCCACACTCCTCTTGCTAGTAGAAGGAGCAGCACTTCCAGGTAAGTCTGGAGGCCACAGTTTTGCACTGTTTTTCTTGCAGAAAATTTTTAGAGCAAAGAAGCTTCTCCAGAATAAAAGAAAATAAATCATTGTGAAAGAATTTAAATTCCAGGAACTGACAACATAAGAAAGGAAAACAGATAGCATAATTCTGTGCCAGGAAACAGCTAAGATTAAAAGCTAAGATGCTGGGCAAAGTAAAAAAAAAACCAAACAAAAAAACCTGCAACTTAAAAGCTTTGATATGCAAATGTCAGAGCTCCTTTAACACTACAGTTTCAACCAATTTAAAAAGAAAATCCCTAACCCTATTCATAACTGATGATAGGAAGGAAACTGAAGCCTGGAAATGAACCTACATTTTCATTAATTTTGTCTGCCTCTACACTGTTTCTGTGCTACCCAAAGTGAGGAGTAACTTTTTAGAAACGCTTAGTAACCTCACAGAAAGGCTGTTTTCAGTGTTGCACATTCTAATGAACAAGTGCAAACCTAGAAGTACCTCCCAGATGAACTTCTGGAACAGGTTCTGGATAATTCACCGAATTACAAACAACGTCTAGAGGACCTGTAGGCCGAAGGCTCCCATTGCCATTACACACCAAAAGGGACAGCCTTCACCAAGGAACACGGTCACACGTTGACCGCACAAAGTAAAACTATTGCACTCAAATTGTAAGTTCACTATTACCCTTATTACTGCTAAAACCAGAAGAACAATTTGGCTTTGTCTGCTTTCGCCTCCTCTATTCCTTACTTAAGAGAGCACTTTGGAAGTCTTTCTTCTTCTTTGTATTCCATTGTACAAATTCACAGCAAGCTCCTGCCATGTTTTTCCGTCAGAGCAGATTATGTATAGGCCCAGGAAAACATTCAAAAGGGAGGTCTGTGCAAACAGCAGAGAATTTAAACTCTCAGAACTCATTTATCTTTGTTTTCTTTAAACAGGAAAATCATGAAAGGGAAAGATCTTGATGAAATAGATGACATCTGCTCTTTTCAGTTATCACCTATGTAGAAGTGATGATGTGAATGTGGGCATGATTTCTGCAGGATATAAACAGAAGCTAATTTACAAAGATAATATATCTTTAATAAGACTAATGCCATACACTAAAAAACAGGCCAGCTTTCAGGATATGCAGGCTGAAGCTTTGATCCTCAAAGCAAAGCACAAATTGAAACTCGTGATACAAGTTTACCTTATGCAAGTTAATCAATTATATCATCAAAGAAGTTTGTACCTGCAACTATGGAGGGGGTGGAATAATAGAAAGAAGGAATTCAGGACCATTAGTTCCCCTTACAGAAGGAAAGACAGGTTCATCAGAAAACAACAGGAATTTTGGTGGTTCAGGAATGTGAAAAATTATAATGGAGCATGGAACCAATATATTTATTGGCACTAAATTTATGTGTAGCAGAATCAAGCTTATTTCATAATCTGAATTTAATTTTGAAAATTGGCATTTATATTTCAGTGGGAAAAAAAAAGGCTGTGCCTGAAACCGTCTCTTCTTTTGAATTTCAATGGGTCAGTCTCATAAAAGACAAACTCGTCCCTGTGGCTTCCTTAATTACTGTAAGACCACAAAAACATATAGGGACGGTCGCAAAAAGAGTTATTTTTCTATTTCTACAAGTAAATTTCAAAACCAGAAAGCAAGCAAAACTTTAAAGCCCTAATTAAAAATCAAAGAAATAATAAAGAGGGCATGATTGAATGTGTCCATCCTTTTTTCAAGGCAAAAAGTTCCCTGAAACAAAAGGCTAGTGTTTAAAAATTATGAGGAGCATCATATGCTCTGTGAGATGCACATTTGTAGAAGAGAAATGTTTAGGAGATCTTTCTGAAGGGTTACATTTTTGAAAAAATAAAAAACCCCTCATTTCAGCTTCCAGTGGAAAACATACAAGATCCTAGTCAAGCTTTCTATCACTGCTGCCCATTTATCACCCAACATATGACCGCTAAATGTTTGTTTCCCCACTTCTGCAGGTGATGGGAACACCAAGCAATGCAAGAAACCAGGCTCTCCAGATCTCAATGTTCCAGCTCAGACTCAACAGGAAGCTGGAGATCATGGATCTCAGAGAGGAGGAAGTTTCTGTATTTCAACTTTAAATTTGTTTTATTTTTTCTTTGTCAGAGCAATCATTGATAGCAAGATTCTGCATAACATTCCATAGTGGAGGAGAGCTAAAGATGTGAGAGGAACTAAGGTTGAGTTCTAAACATCAACATTAAGCAACTCTGTTATTAAAATTTATATTTATCCCAATCTTCTGCAATGCTCTTTTGACATATCAAAGAATTTTGATTTAAAAAAACAATTCTCACTTGAAATACTGCTGATCCTTCTGAGAAGACAAACTCAACTGAGCTCACTGAAAGTTAAAGCATCCACAATGGTTTTCACAGAGGGAGGTCCAAGTAGAACCACCAAGTTGCATATAACAGGCAAACAAGATGCAAGAGATGAAGGGCATATTATCTGCATGCAAATTAGTAGCAGTGTTTTGTGCATTTGTGTGTATGTGCAGAATGAGTCCATGTGGGGGCACTGGATGTAACTCAATGGTTACTAAATGAAACCAGATGATAGTTCAACAAAAAGCCACTAACGTGGCTTGTGTCTCAAAGTACTTTTGAGCAGACTCTTGGGGTCATAAATAGTTACGTTTGACAATAAAGATGCTCTCCCCAGTGTAGATGGTGGGAAAGGAATAAAATTTAAAAGGTAGAATAATCAAAATTAAAAAAAAAAAATCCCTTCTTTCAGTCATGGCATGGCACACGCTGCCACTGGAAAATATCAAACATTTTACAAGAATTTGTATTTTCACGAGGCTTATGGAAACACAGCCGCATTCCCAAATATCAGCAAGGTAAAAAATGCAGTAATGTTTAAAATAATTAATACATTAATTGGATGAGGCCATGTATCAGGGCTTACACTAGTCTGTATATTGCAGACTAGGAGGCAGCTGGTAAATTGCATCTATCTACAAAATAGATCCAACTCTTCTACCTGCAGGGTAACGTACCGGCTGGCATCTCATCAGAGTTCCTGCATTACACCTATGGAAACTAAACTGGGTATGGGGCAACATTGGTTTCTTGCAGATCAATCCACTCACACTATGGTGAAAGTTTGCTGAAAGAGCCAAAGATGATGATGTCCACAGTTTACTGCTACCCATGAACCTTGCCCCTACACAGCAGCTGTCACGTAAAGAGAAGTCCTTGTTCTTCTCTGCCAGCCCCGTCTAAACCAACAGGTTTGTAGTTATTTGGTGCCAGTGACTATGCATCTGAAGACATTATCTGCATTACAGCAGCACTGCAGAAGCAATCAGATATAAAATCAGTCCTACAACAGAATTAGAACCTACACAGGCACTAGCTATTAAAAAACAAAGAATAATGACTGCTGGTTTAGGCATACACAAAGACATTATTAAAAAAGGGAAATTGTCAATGTTTCTGGCAGAACCTAGATTTTATCTTAGGTCTTCTGGAGGCCAATTTAATTCTCAAATCAGCCTTTCCTTTTTTAGAGAGCTTTTTCCAATGGAGGTTTATTTATGTAATTAGATGGTAGGACATGGGGAACATTTTAACAGCAGCAGCACTTGATGTCAGCCTAGGTATACCCAGGTAGCTTAATATGTGTGGCAGTTTGAGTTTTTATTTGTTCCATCTCTAGATGCTTGTATCAGGAGGATCCATATCCTATCAATTGCCAAGAATGACATACAATTAAAATATACCAATAAATAAGGTAAAACTCCAATTCCTGCAGTAATGCCACAGACACCTTTGTGCTTGAGAAGTCACTTCCACATGCGTACATTGAAATTCTGGCCCTGTGCCTTAAAGCCTCTCACATTCTGCTGCACTAGAAGCAGCACACGTGCCAGGCTGATTTTTCTTTGTGTAGAGAAAAAAAAGCTGAAGTATTCAACCATTAAAAACACACATTAGTTTCCCAGGTACATTTGTAGCAGTTACTTGTGTCTCTGCTGGTTGTCTGAAGTGCAATATTAACATTTGTTCACTGAAAGACTGAATTTTTAAGTGGCGCTTGCAATTTGAATACTCTTAATACCTTAATAAATATGGAGGAAACTGATCCAGGGACACTGAACAGATGCTGACCTCAATAAAGTGCCTTGATGACTTATGAATAGTATTTGAAACTGTCAGTAGAACTTGTACATGAGGACTGTCAGAAACATCAGCTCATTTTTGTGCTTTGTTTGCTTTTCCCTAGAAGTCTGAAGACACCTGCCTTTTGTGCTGCGGGTTTCAAAAGTCAGAGAAACAATACACCGAAATCCAAGAACATGCCTGTCTCAACTCAAAGTATCCCCTAATAAGTTATTAAAAATGTGAGCTCTACTTTTTATATCTACTGTCACCTGGTGAGATTAGAGGCTACATAACTTAACAAATTTTCACAGCTACACAAATGAAACTGGACATATCTGATCCTGATAGCTACTTTAAACAGTATTTGCAAAGACAACTCCAAAGTGAAACACAGACCCTTCTAAGCTCAGCTATTTATTAATCACTTAAGATGCGCTGACACTGCTGTCTCACTGCTGCTTGGCACGATAAACCACCCCTCACTGAGCTCTGTTCCACCAGTCACCAGGCTTCTATCTGGCTAATATTTAAGCTGGTTTGGGTACCCCCATTCATTACTGCAGTCATAACAAAAATGACAGAAGAGTTCTGTTCTTTGCCGAGAAGTTAATTCATTAATTTCCAAGGGGACACTATGCGGATAGAGCACTACTTCATAGGACTGCAGAACCCAGAGTCCTTCAGAGGATTCTGAAGCACAAGCAGTCAATGGTAGAGCTTTAGGATGCTGAGGCTGTGCCACAGGAATTTAGTGGGGGAAAAAGATGCTCGCAGTTGCTTAAACTTTAAACATCAACACTAAACACACCAGGTGGTGATAGAAACATATTTTACTTGTATTCTACAGCATGAATTTACTTGTATTCTATAGTAGGGATAAAAAAAAATAAGGTAAAATAAGGTAAAGGCTAATCTCCAGATTAGCAGGTCCTCCGTTCTCTGCCCCCATCACAATATACTCAAGTTTATTGAAATATACCTTCAGTTAGGCATCCAAAACATTTCTGGGTTAGAAACTGCCTGCAGAACACACTGAGTTCTCTGAAGGAATCGCTGCAACCTCAAGGAAAAAAAAAAGTAGGGGAGGCACAAGACATTCAGGCTGATGAGTGTTGTATATTTCTCACGGCTCTATGTCTACAGGGAACATTTTCCAAGGAGGAAGGAGGATTTTTGGTGTCTTTGAATCAAGCAAACGGAGGATTTCCACTTCATGACCATCAGACATTCTTTTGTGAGATAAATAGGGATGGATAAAGACCCTACATTCCTTTAAGTACACAGAATAAAAACCACCGAGAGATCTTAAAAATTTATAAACCAAAAAGCTTTTCCAAATCATCATCAAGGTGCCAAAATGCCTAGCTTCCCCCTTGAATATCACTCCCAGCTTCAACTAGACTCATTTTTTCATTCAGCTTTCTCACAACATTTACCTAACCACACTTGCCAGCATGTTTTGCCAAATTAGAAAAACTGCTGCAGAAACCATCTGCTTGACATTGCTTACATATAATAAAGTCTTGCTGCAGAGTGTACTGGAAATGTTTGGAGATCTGTACATGGGAACTGTACAGCGCTGGCTCAGGCAGAGCTCCCGCCGAGGTCAGTGGGAACCGTACCTGGGGAAGCACTGCTGGATCTCAGACAAAGCTTGCTGCGGAGCGATCACCGCTGACTGACGCGAGAACATATGGTTACAGTTTAACAGCAACAACCCTAATGGAGATGAGAAGAAAATTTTATAGCATTTCTGGCTCGCTGCTCTTTTCTAACTATCAGAAACACTTGAATGATTTTTGCATATCTGGTTTTTGCCAGCTAGGAATGAATACTGAGAAACTTGCAAAGTTAAATCCTACCTCAAGAACAGCTTGAATTTAATCTGTTGAGACAAAAAATTAAAATAAGACTTCACAATTTCTTTACAGGTACATTACCTCTAGGGTGAGAATGCAGACCCCTCAATGCATTTCTCTTGGAACAGCCTGAAGCAGAAACAAAGCCTTCATAGTGCTTTCTCAGGAGGGACATCTGTAGGACAACTGCTATACCAAAGGACAATGGCTTCTAAAGTTTGACTCCAAATTTAGGCATTGTATTATTACTGCTTTAGTAAGTCTAAAAGCTATGGGTGTCCCTGAGGTCATAGCTCTTGTGAATCCTGACCACAAAAGCACACCTCTGGGTGGCTAAAGCAAGTTCCCTCCCACTCAAGAGCTGCAGAAAGATGAAGAATGACAATAGTGAGAAAACATTGAAGAGAAGTTATTATTATGCATGCACAAGTCTTAACCACAGTTTTAACAAAAGGGATTCTGGATCCTCAGTACCTCCTAGGAATGGACCATATTAGAGATCCAAATCCCAAAGAGTATGTGAAATACTCCCTATTGCAACCCACTAATTAGCACACACCCATCACAAAGGATGCACATTGGTTGCAGCTCCCAGTAACAAAACCCATTCCTTTAAACACTGTAATGCATTTAAATACTACTCCCATGTTTTGCTTTAAAGAGTTTCAACCAGCCTTAGTTTACCAGCCATGGGAACGCTTCCAGGTCATATCTAGAGAAGCTTTACTCCTGCTCAGACACAGACACACAGAACCTGAACACCATCGTATCCATCACCTATGGTTCTTCATGCGATGAAAGTCAAAAGTGGCTGGAAATTAAAAATACAGATGCAAGACAGATTTTGCTCAATTCTGGTAGTACAGCTTTGCAGTAAGCAATCATCCCTTCTGCTAGACAAGCCCAAGAGTGCACTTCTGGGTGAGTATCTTGTTGCATTTAAGCTTCCAGGATAGAGAACCTGAGAAGCTCCAACTGCACTGGTTGAAGAACAATTGTAACTTCGCATTTGACCTCTGCTTTAGGCAGAAGCTAATGCATCACCACCTTATAAATTACTGCTCAAGTCACTCCTGAAGCAGAGTAAACAATGTTTACATTCCTGGAAAGTGAGCCTCAGAGAATGGATGTGAGGAATGTACCACCCAGGGTGGAGGTCAGCAAGAGAAAAGATTATTTTTTTTCTTTGGGGTTTTTTTTTTTGGTCCATTTTGTGAGGAAGTACTCTGACTACTTGCTTAGCCTCGGTAATTAGGTAATTAACCTCCTGGAAGACAACCTATTTGCAAAGGGCAAATTAGCAGGAACACTGGATTACTGTTAATACTCTCCACAGTACATCCTCCTTACAAGACTTCCATGGACCAAGAAAAACTCTATCACTCCCAAAACCAGGGCTCTCACCTCACACGAAAGGATGTACCTACCATCCACAGCATCACAGCACACAATCAGGGAACAGTAAAAAACCAAAGCTACCATTTCTGTAAGGCCAGCACTCCTGGGAAACAGCTAAGGGTTAAGGAAAAAAAGAAAAAGTTTGGAAGTTAAAATAAGGACATTTGGTTGAGAGGAACCATCACAGAAGGGGCATCAACTGCAATTCTAATCCAACTGTAAAATAATTAGGTTAATTAACATACAGAGAAACAATTAATTTGTCTCAGTATATCAGTTCCCACTTTACTGACACATTAGAAATCTGTCTTCTCTGTTCCTTCACCTGACCTGGGCTGACAGTTCTATCTCTGCAGTCATTCAAAGGGACGTGAAGTCTAGTTATTCAGAATAAAATACTAGTTTTAGGAGATGGTTATGTAAAATGGACTGCAGTGGTGGAAAAATCTACTGGGATTCCTATGCTGTTCTGAACAGCTGCTTACTTGCTTATGAGAGACCACCTGACACACACATATTCTTCCTTTTGAGTTATTACACCTATCTCCTTCCTATGTACCTATTGAGACAAATGGTTTAAATTAGACAAAATAAGTGAGGAAGGTAAGAAATACAGATTGCAGATGTAATTTCTTTCCCTTTGCAATTCCTAAAGTAAGGAATACAGTATGTACCTCTTGCTTTAAGTGAAAGCAAGTCCAAAAGTAAGTTGATGCTGAAGCATCACCTTATACAGTTAATCCCACAGAGAGGAACATTTGTTATTTAATTTTTGATAGCCCTGTGCTACCTTGCCCTTGCTGCTCCACTTCTGCTCATGCTGTATCTTGTTTACTCATGTTTCTCTTTCCCAGCTGAACTATCATTCTGGTCCTTGGGGTGACTGAGAGAAGGGCAACCATCTGTGGTTCAGTGGTTTTGTCTGTATCATGAGTCCACAGCGGTCAAACTCCAGCCTACCTCAAAGCATCGAGTTTCAAAGTGCAACTTTGCACAAACCTGAGGCTTTGTTTAGAGAAATCTGGCCAGAATTGTGTTAAAAGCAAGAGTTCAGCTATATTCAGAGCAAGTGGGATGAATCAGACGCAGGACATGACGTTGCCTGCGATGTCTCTCACACATGAACCCAAAGCAGTAATTCTGAAGAAGTGCTGCACACAAAACAAGAGGAACTAGACTTAGATCTTATTTAACACTTCATCAAAGCAGGCACGAGTTTTATTTTGGACAGTAGAGTTTATTAGAAATTTTCTCCTCATTCATCATAAATTCACATTAAAATATGCTGAAGGCAGCTCTGTCTAAACATTTGACATCCTGCCATAACAACAACTTCCAGTTTAAAAACTAGATAACTGATCAGGCAAATAACTTGAAACACGTAAGAAATGCAAATAGAAAGCAGCATCTTAAAAAATGGGATGAGCCTGAAAAATTAATACATTTCAGATGGAGTTGGGGGAAAAACAAAAATCAGTCACCCCAAGATGGGAAACAATTAAATGAGAACTCCACAGACTCTAAAGAGATAAATAAACATAACCACACATACATTAAACAGAGAACCAAGTACTTAGAGTTCATACCACATACAAATTATAAATTTGTTCAAATAAAAAAAGTGACAAGCTTTCTAAAATACAAATATTCTAAATTCTTGGGATCATGAACACTCTGTCATAAACTGCAGAACTTCGGAGGGACTAGATTTGGTCTTGAAAACAATGGACTGCATCTTTCTGTTACCAGGTCCAAAAATTAATCCGACACATATAGCGGTTTCTTTCCTACCATGTATTTTTAATCGCATATTCTTCTAGACAATAATCTGCTTTAAGTAACAGAACTTTTAGGTATCATAGGCCTGATTATGTTGAGTGCTGAACACTCAAAACTCCCAACAACCCTGGATACCGAATTCAAGGTTTAAGTATTTTTTGAAGTTACTGTTGAGAATTTTTCCTTTGCTAATTTATTTTTATCTCTTGAGGTGAGGTGTAGGGGAAAGAAAGGGAAAAAATTAAAAATCACATGACTGAAGAATGCTCTGTCCTGCATGACAGTAGATCTTGCAGGTCAGATTTTCTATTGGCAATTACCAGAGGCAACACAGATAAACAAATATACCGAGAGATGAGAATAACGGCCTTCAGGACTGTAAACACAGCAGGCAACAGATAATACATGAATCTCGATCAAATCAACATTTTCACATTCTTTAGTAGTCCCCCCCAGTGATCTGCTTTCACTGGTTCAAAAAAATATATTAAAAATTAAATAACACTTAAGTGTCCATCACGAAGATCTATATTTAGCTGTAAACAATTTTCTGCCATTTGCATTGATGTAGTCCAATGTGAGGCCAGAGCGTTCTAGACATCTTATTGGTACTGTAAATAATTTTTCAGAGACAGAGGCAAAGGTAGAATTTCTATGTCATGCAGGCGGTCTCTGCCGAGAGCAAAACGAATTGATCTTCGGCACAAGTCCATTAAAGGCAGGGGTTCCGCTGGAAAAACAGAAGAAAGAAAATAGTTACTTTTTCAGCATCTCCATTTACAGGCCATGTTTTATTTATTAAGACAGATTCTGTATTGTATTCACCAGTCATAAGGAAAGGAACGGTATTGTGAAAAACACGACAACCATGAGGCACTTAAGATAATCAATACAAGCCAAGATGCAATTCTACATGTTTCACCCACCATAAGTGACTGCAATGTTTCAGATTGAGCTTCCTTATCTGCAAGGCTTAAAACAATAATCCACAACCACTTTTCAGGCTTATTAAATTGCCCCATAAGAAGTTATCACGTTTCCAGATTTCTAACAAGACAAAGAGCTTCTACTCTGTTTTTAAAAAAACATTCGTCATGTCTTAACAGGAACTACGCTGGCAACTTCTGACCTTTACATACCAGCTCCTCCTTCATCCTAGAAACTGGAAAATATACTCAAGGGTAGCAGAACATTTTGGCAAACACTGCTTTTCCATCAACAGTCACTTGGCCTTTCTTTCTAGGAAGTTCACTGGAAGCAAAAAAAATCCCAAACAAACACCAAAAAAACTCCCAGAATACCTTCAAAAATGTAGCCAACATTTAACCTTTCTCTCCATGAATGAATTAGGGGAGGAGGATTCAGCTGACTACAAGGCAGGCTGTGTTTTCTCATACGCATATAAACAAACACCCCCAAAATAAACAAACCACATCTGTAGATACTCTCAGCTTAACAGAGACAAATTAAGCATCTGTCAGAAATGCCTGGCTGACAGCACTTAAGATTGGAGACCCAAACACAGTGATCTGCAGCTCCTCAAGCCACCTCAGCCCTATATCCCATCCTGGCCTACAAGACTCACAGAACTGGGGGAACATCACAGAATTTCCATCTAACAGAAGCACGAAGGACTTCTGTGATAGCAGAGTTTGCAGAAGTGCTTTTGCAGCAGGAACAGGAATAAAGCTGTAAAGTCTTTAACCAGATAGAGCTACCAAGAGCAATCTTAACAAAATGGATTTTATTGAACATGTCATTTAAAAGGGTAAGAGCTTAAAAGACTATAAAAACCTTCTAATTCTTTGCATGATAGAACACTAGTAGCTTTTAAAACCTGGCCGGTACTTTCAAATGGAGAGAAAAGAAGTCATGTGCCAACATTACAGTGATAACCTTTCATAAACTTGACAGATTATTTACAAGTGCTCAACAGTGGTTTTACCATGTGTTCTTTTATGTGCCATATATAGATTTACACACACTACATTAAACTACCAATCCTTTAACTGATACTGTTCTGAAACAACCAACCCACAACATTATAAAGCACAAAATATCCAATTTAAGTATTGTTTTTATGTGCTGTTACTGTTTGCTCCAATGACACATCGCTGACTTAATGGATTTACCATCATTTATCGCAATGTATTTAATTTGTATAGTCCACAGTTCATGATGGAGTTTCCCCAAAGTGTCTAGGGGAAAAGCTCAGAAAGCATTCTGTTGCATGTGGAAAGAGTAAAAAGCTTATTTCACAGTATGATGACTTCAGTCACTTGGATATGGAGTGTACTTCTCCTTAAAAATCCATTTAATCTACACATTTGACTATTAAAAAGATTGAGTCCTCACATTCCAGAAATGAATAATATTTTCTGTACATCTGTGATCTTAGTATTTATTTTTACATACCAGAATTATGAACATTAAGTCTTAAGGGATGATGCTGTAAAATTCATTAACCAGAATTAGTAAGTAGGAGCAAAATCAGCTCATTAGTTCCAGGACACAGAATACAACATATCCCACAAGCCTTACCCTGTAAACAACAGTTTTCTGAGTATCTCCCAGTATCTTCCTAGAGTCTCTGAAGTCCCATTAAGATGTAAAATAAATACTAGGATTGTTTAAAGCCATTAACTGACCATGTAGTCCTTCCTTTTTTTTTTTTTTTCTTTTTCTAGACAAAGGAATATAGGAGTCATAGTGATCTGTGCAGCCAGAGAGAGTTAAACCAAACCTCAAAACACAATTTAAGGAAAGGTTAAAATATTTTTCAGGCTTGAAATGCTAAATGAATGTCTCCTGTCTCACTTCTGCAGGGAATTTTCCAATGCTACAGAAAATGCCCCCAAGTGTTTGCAACAGCTGTTACGATTACACATATCAAACGGATAACCCCACCTTGAAAATTTAACTACCCTCTTTTTATTCTCCTTTCTATCCGACAGCACTTAAAACCTACAACAAAATTAGAACATATTTATCTCACAGTACTAAATAAAAGTTATATTTTCTGGGGTGTTGGATGTAGGAACTTGAAGAAAAAAATTCAATAATAGCATTTAAAGGGAAAACCTCTTTCAGCTGTGAAGAGTCCTAAATGATGCAAAACTAAATTCAGGAAAATAAATAATCTTCATTTTCAAAATAGTTTACAGGATAAATGTAAAATTGTTTAAAGACCAACAATTCAGGGGCAGCCTAACTCCACAGAACCATTAGGAAACATTTAGCAGGTAGCTTAATGGAAGCCATCTCCCACCCATCTCACCTTGTCCCCCACCTTGGGAAGTGGGGAGAGAGCAGCAGCACTGCCCTGCAGGACAGAGAGAAGCAAGCGGTAACATCAGAGATGCTCTGACACTTATCAGGTGCCAGTTCCTGCTGTGCAGCCTGGCTGCCAATATCTGCGCTCAGGCTGGGTGCCAAGCCCAGGCTCTGTGTGCCCCCACTGCAGCTCCGATGATTCACCAGTTGCAAGGCATTTCCTGCACTGGAACGCCAGGGAGAGCGAACTGGGATGCTATTAGCACAGCACAGCATGCCAGCAAGGAAATGGACCGCTGCAAAGAGGTTGCTCATCACTGGCTGCCATGGATGAACTCTTTCATACAAACACAAATCCCAAAGGTGCCTCGGATTTTCACAAGAATTCAGTCAGAAATAAGTCACTTTGTCCTTTCAGAAAGGAAAGGAAAGGTTCAACTATCCCGAGGATATATTGCTAGGAACCCTGCCTAAAATACACACGCTGACTCGATGTATCCAAACCACTCACCAGCACATTCAGATGTGCAGAACAGCATTCCCAAAATGCTAATTCTATTTGAGATCACAGAAATAATGCTGAGAATACTCTAATCATGCAAGAGACAGGAAGATGAATATTCCAAAGCCACATGATTAGCTGTAAGTTTGGCTGCTCAAAGTCTCCTTCACAACATTAGATATTTGCCTTTGAAAAAGTTTTAAATTTAAGGATATTAACCCATTGTCAGAGCCTCTTGCTGCTTCGTACACCTAACACGTGTTATAAGTGTTTTATTTTGAGAATAACCCACAATGGGATGGAACTGGAGAATTCCAACCCCCCAAAACACGAGCCAACCATTTTGCAAAAGTTCTATCAACTCCAGTAATGTTCTTGCCGTTAGGAAAAGGAGGAATAAATCGCTGAGCTGGAATGTGAAATTGTAAAGAAAACACGATTCACAAGAATGGCTCTTTGTATTAAATTCCCAACCAGGCTAAGAAATTCAAAGCGAGACACTCGAGGGCAAGGGAGCGAGCTCTGCACAGGAAACCCAGCGCTTCCTCTCAGGCCCCAGCAGAGCCTGGGGAGAAAAGGGCAGCCACAGCTCGCGGGGTAACGCACGCACTGAGCTCCGGGCCAGCTCCTGTCACCTTCCCAAATGCATTTTAAGGAGTCTACTCCTCATTTAAAGTTTATTTTGAAACCTCTTCACTGAAAAGGTAGCTCTTCGTGACTGTCCCATTACAGTAAAGTATTTTTCAAGGGGGAGAACACAACGAAAAAAATAATACTGCTAATTTACACACCAGAGTTTAACTCCCATGTCTCCCAGATTTGTACCAGTAGTTTACAAGAAAGCCCATTCAAAAATCCTAGCTATGAAAGAAACTCTTGCTTCCACACCTCAGAAGTGTATCTGCAACTGGGTCACAGTACGGGGTGCTCCAACACGATCCCCCTTCCCTTACACTGCAGCTCAACACCCTGACACCTGGGAGTTGGGTTACGGTCAGCCACAGCCCCTCTTCTCCCACAGAGCTGTGTTTCACCACGAAGTGCACAACACAGCTCCCAAGGCTATTTAATGAGCAGCTAATAGCTTGTAAATAGCTTAAATGGCTATTCAGTAAGTAAACGAAATAAAAAAATGGCTACTTAATATCTGTTTAGCTATTAATAACACAAAATAGCTGTGTTTAGATATCTGGATATATTCCTTCTAATGGCACACTGACAGTTTAAGGACAAAGGCAAAGAAATGTTCATAGCTAGAAACAACTCCGTGCTTGTGAGCGATTCCCTGATATATGCATCTGCAATAGCAATTTGCACATCATTACCAGCTGAAAAGTTCATTTAGTTTTGGCAACCTGTAGTTATTTAACAATCTGGCACTCCAACAAGACTGCCTCATCTTTGTAAACAGGCTTTTCTAGTTGAGATACTGAAGTCATTTAGCATCCAATAACACTAAATGTTATTAACTGTGATGTTACATAAGGCTCATATAAAAGAGCATATTTTACCACATAACAGTTATTTGCCAAATGACAATACTCAGATTTAAAAGAATCTTTTCAAGCTCTAACAGCACATAACGTTCATGGCTTCCATTACTCTAGGAAGAACACATTTTTATCTAATTTTTTATAAAATCGGAGAATCAGAGTTGGGGGGGGGCAGAGAAACAACCGCAAAATAAAATTAAAGCTGGTTGAAAAACAAAGGGGGGTTTTCTGAGAATCATCGTCACCAAAATGTACATATTTTTAAATTATTTTATGTCTAAATAAGATACAAAATTATATTTTTTATATTTTTGACCTTAAACTTCTTTAAAATCACTTCCATTCAGTGATCCACTTTACTGTTTCCAACCACTGCAAGTCAACTTAAATTTAAAATAATAATAATAATATCTATAAACAGTGTTGTAAGGCAGAGATGCAATCACACATCACACACTAGGTGGATGACACCTCCCTAGTGCCACCTTTGCTGTGCTAACACCAGTGTCACATGGGAAGAGCCAGCTCAGGGACCGGGCAAGAGCAGCACAGACATTCTCGCCCCAGAATGCCCATCACCCAGCAGAGGAGCAAGGTAAAGTGGCACCACCTCTTGAACCAGAAAGTAGCCCACCTCTTGTAAAAGGAATACGTGCCTGGCCTTGGAAAACACAGGGCGGCTCTGTACCATCCTAACTGGGCCTAAGGTTTGCTACACGCGGCACATAGTCAGTGGCTACTGGCCAGTTCCCTTTTCTGCCTTCTCCTCTTGCCCTCGTCACCCGGGTTCCTGCCCTGCATCTCTGTTAACCAATTTTCATCACAGGCTTTGCTAAGATCAACAACCACCATCACTGTTGAAAGGATGATGTTCCCAGAGAAGCAACCCTTGCAGCAGATGATACCCCTGGACTGTCCTTGTTCTGGTGGGCCTCTCCTATTAATCAGGTGGGAAGACAAAGCTCTCTCCAGGGAGGGCTTCTTCCCACTCTGCAACCCAACACCAGCCTGTTCAGATGGACAACCTCCTGTCCCCCATCAGCTCCCGAGTGCCCACCCTGCAAACTGCAGCACACTTGTTTTTTAAACTCTGTTTCTTGAATTTCCCCCTTCCTCCAGGTACTAAAGCTAAGTGATAACATGACCTAAGGGCTTCCATCAGGGTGATTTAGGGTATACAGGAATTTGTAACCACCATTTAATTCTCACATACAATAAACATAAAAATATACGTAAGCCAGCAGTCTTCCTTCCAATCTTTCTGCCAAAGCTTAATTATTGTTTTAATTTTACACAGTACAGACCATATTCTTTCCCCCACATAATACTGTGCATAAATACGTTCCCTGTGATATATTTATGGTTTCCCTGATGCAACTGATGGAAAACTTGAGTTGTGTTCCTTAAATGGCACAATCTAGAGAAAGGAAATTGCAGACAATATATTAAAGAACACGAGCTATGACCAGTCATAAAAAGTGCTAATAAATCTCCTAACAGCAATGAAAATTCAGTCAAAGGACACCAGGATAAAAGATATCACTTACCCATTTTTCCCACAGACATCTTTAAGCTCTGCAGCCTTACCCAGCACACCCTACAAACGAATCACCTTAGAACATGACATTTTAATTACAGCTCAGGCAATCTGAGGGAAGTGCCATTCTCAAGAACTGTGAAACTGAAAAGGGACCCCCGTGGGTTTTTCAGAGGAGCTTTGCCGTTTCTCCAGTTCCCACATTTACCTGCCCAGGAGCACCAGGCTCTAGCACCTGGGTACCAAACTCCTGCTGGCTCTTGCACGCGTTACACACTCTGAAGCCCTGAGCTCCCCTGCAACAGCTGATGCATATGCACACCATCCTTCAGCCCCTCCACCGTCACCCTCCCACCCACGCAGCTTGCTCATGTACAGCTGGAAGCTATCACAATTGCTTCTTCAAAAGCCTAACGGGTGACAGATGGTGAGATTTTTGTTATCAGCCGAGGCTGATCAACAGCCACTGGCTCCAGCAGTTGTCTACTTGGACAATTAAAGCTTCATGCTGCACCGCAGCAGCACCGCAGCAGCAGCTGCCAGCTAGCAGACAGGGTGGGGAACTAAACATACAAAAGCAGCACAAACACCTCCCTGTAGCTGAGCTAGCCCACATCCCACAAAAATCTGGTACTTGAAATTAAATATGTTCAAGGGAGAAGGGAAGGCAAGAAAGCTGGAACTGAGGAAGGATGCAGGGGTAAGCCTCCCCCTCCTCATCAGCACAGCCTATGCAGGGCAGTGGCATAGTGTGTGTGTGTTCTATAAATACCTTAACTTTTAAGTGTTAAATGCAGTTAAACACAGTTCAAAACTTCATTTGGGCATAATTTCTCCAAATTAAGCTGAAAAGGCAGCAATGAACAAGCAAGATATTCTGCAGCATCATTTGTTTTGAGTTAATGCTCTCCAGCTGGGCTTTCTTGAGAGGAAAATAGTTGAAAAGCAGAACAGAATGAAAACAAACCAAAACCAATCCCAAAAGCCAGTGGCCTCTTGTTAGGGGATGGATAAAGAATCTGTCACTCATACACAAGTAGTACCTCCCTGCAATTTCTTTCTGCAGTTCAGCATCCACAGGCTCCTAGGAAGACACAAGACTTCTCCAGCTGGTCCCAACTCCTGGCACCAGCACACACACATCCCAACCCCATGAATTCAACCCAGGCTGAAAATCTGTTCTTAGACATTTCAATTTCACAGGCTCACGCATATGCTTAAACACTTTTAATCAAATTGGTTATAGGAGTGTTTTGTTTAGGAAAGTAACTGATCTGGGTACATTTGGAGTCATATACATATTTACATTCACATAAATGTTTAGTCATACAGAGACAGCTGTAACAACCCGCTTCTGAGGCTCTTATCCTCGAGGTGGGCTTATGACCCATGTAAAAAGGGCTCGAGATCACACACATTTAGTGTCTAGAACAGGAGTAATACAAAGACTGGCCCAGGCCAAATCTACAAGCAAACTTCACTGTGGAAATTTCCTAAAAAGCTTCATTTTCTGAATGACAGCAGATAATTTAAATGTATATATATATTATAAAAATTCAATTTCCAGTAGCAAAAAAAAAGGGCACAGGGATGCTTTATATTTGAAAGCATTTAACACACTATTCCTGCAGTTTGAAATTGAAGATTACTAAATTGTACACTAACTGTACACTACTCAGAAGCTGCAGAGTCAGATAATAATAAATTTTACGAGCACACAAGAGGCTTTATAGAAATGGAAAGCCCTGTAATAAGCAGTTTGTGTTACAGCTAGACGGATTTGAATGCTGCCAGAGCATGAGCAAGAGCAGTGGCCACTTCCCTTCCGAAAGAGTACGTGTGATTTCATTCCATGTGCCATCAGGAAAATGAAAATGGGAAGGGCGAGCTGGCAAGGCTGGCATTTTGCTCTTCTCCCCTCAGACACTGCACAGAACAACTCTTTGCTGCTGAACACAGTACAAAGGCAAATTTGAGACAGTTATTTCATTGATGATTTACACATTCTGCAGTAGAAAAGGACACCTCAAATACATACACACTCTTTTAAAACCAACAGTGGAAAAAGTGCTTGATGTTAAACGTGAGCCCAAGCTACAACCACTGGGTCCTTAGCTCCTCCTAGCTCAAACGTCCCCAAGTTTAACACACGGGGAATGAGGATTTGGCTTCGATTAAGCTCTCATGTGTACTTTATAGCTTTTACTCTTAGAAACACATTTATCACCATTAAATTCAGCTTGTGTGCCAGGCTATAAAGAAGTTAAAGTATATCAAGATGAGAGAAGATTAAAGCTTGGATGAGAATTTCATCAAGTAGATGCATTGGAGTTCAGAGACAATGTTGTTCAGGGGTTATGGACAGATTTATAGATAAAGTAACAACTGAGAAAGTTGAAGGAAAGTTCAAGTTCCAAGGATGAACCACAGCAGTGACTACTGCAACAGGAACTCACACTCTGCAAACAACGTGCAATAGGACTGTAATACAATGAGACAACTTCTTGTATTTTAAATTCATGAAAAGTACTTCAGAAACAGGCAAATAAACCACCCATGCACATGTGCAGCCCTGTAACAACCTTTAGAGCTGTGAACAAGTCTTTTACTGTTGGGGGGAGAAATCTGACAGGTACTTCAGGCAAGTTTTTTCCTATCCCTCCAATCAGACACATTTCTGCCTTAACTGTACTACAGCACATTATGAGATTTCTTGGTGGAAAACCTAATCATACCAATTAAAATATTCTAAAATTCAACACTGATTTTCACTGCTATTCTTAAGCATATTTTTCATTTTTGGTTCAGCTAATCAAGTACACTTTTTTGGGAGATACAAGAGGATGAAATACTGGCACGATGTCCTGAACCAGGTGGGCACCCAGTCTCCTGGCTGCCCCATCTGCCCTTCTTCCACTGGACTCTTACCTACCTACCGCATCCCATAGGACGTGTTCACCCTGGGGGGTGAGGTACACCCTGTTACTTTTGCTTGCACTGTGCCCAGCATGCTGGAGCCTCACAAGAAATTCCAAGTCCTACCACACTAAGTAACACATGTTCATTTCAGACTCTCATTGCTTACAACTCCTCCTCAGCCAGAACCAATCACAGTAGGTTTCTGTATGGGTATTTAGCATTACACTAAATAATGAAGTTATTTACACTAGTTGGCAATTAATTTGAAGCTTTCTTCAAATTTCACCATATTGACAGCACAACAGAACTGATGACTCTCCTACTTAAGATTCAATACAAATTCTGCAGAGCTGTTTAAGACGATAAATATTTGACTATGTTCCTCATATCACTGTTACACAACATTTCCTCAACTACTTCAATTTAAACTACCCTGAGGCTCCTACATATGCAGATTTCCTCAAACCAAGCACAAAAAATGGCAGCAGTGTGTCATTTAAATTTTAATGCAACTCTATGCAAGCTAATGATCTCTAAGGGAGATGTGCAAACAGACCTGACTCATCGCTACATTACTCTAGTTCTGATATTAATAGAATTACATTGGAATAAATCTACAGCAATGAGGTTGCAATTAGGCTCAATATAATGAATATCATCCCACTAATTTAGTGCCACTTATATTTTCAAGTAACTTTTTTCTTAAGTGTCATAACCTTTAGCAGCAGAAAACAAGTATTGGAGAATCTGAATTATTTCCAAACTGAACGTTGGTTTTGTCACCATTCCTGGTAGGCAAACCCAGCTGATGCTCTCTGAAGATGGCTGCAAAGCGTTCATGCCAAGCACTAATCACTCTCCTACCACAGGTAGAGCCCCCCAGGCCACCTTCACTCACTGTTGCTCAGCTCTTCTCATCACAAGCTCCTGTTACCATCTTTCAAACTCGGCAAAGCTCTGCCAGAAATTTCACATGCTGTGCCCAGCACCTACAGCTGGCACTCCTGGCACGTTGTCTTACAAATGCTCTAGGTATTTTGTGAGAAAAAAGGGAGGTTGAAAGAGGATCTCTGTGCTATGCAATCCTGCCGCCACTGCACGGGTGTGTGATCACACCTCCAGCCTCGGAAGCACGAGCAGACAACCCAGTGATGGGAAGGGAGAGGTGGTTGGGGAAAAGCTAGGGAGGGTGCTTTGTCACTAAAGTGACTTTTCTGTTCATGGGTGGGCATTGGGGGGAATCCAACATGATGGCAAAGTTAAAACTCACAAATAAAAAACCCTGCATTTCACATGGGATTATTAATCTCATAGCTAACTCCAGCTCTGCTCACACCAAATTTCTTCGCCTCCAGAACCAGCGTCACTGGGAAAAACTCTCCTGTACATTATACTGCTGGATACACAGACAGCAGGAGCCCTCTCTGAGCTGTTTTCTCTGGCCTGAATGGCTGAAAGGGGAGGTGACAACCACCTGGGCAACCACCATCTGCCCAGGACATCACTGATGTCAAACAAGATGAGGAAAAAACCAAATGTAGCTGAACCACGGAACAGTGTGGCTGGGCTCTGGAAGGAGCTATAAACCACCACAAAGAGTCTATTGCTTCTTACCGATTCATTAGCAAATGCTCTTTGTCCATAAACAGCCTTTTCCAGCTCTCTCCCCCCCAGCTGCCAGCTGGCTAATACTGTTACCCAGGTGTACATGAAAGCATTGTTTACTCTACAGAAGAGCTATTAGGGACAAAGATTTATCTAGATTTTCAGATCCCCAAGTCAGTCTGTAAGGCCAGCAATTAAAAAACTTCATCTGGGAACAACAAAGCAAAACTGAGCACGTCCCTCACCTCTTTAATGTACTTGCACGCCTCATGCCTGCAGGAAAAGAAATCCCATCAACCCACTAATACAGCTGATTTCAGACAATGAAACAGAATGAATCCATAGGCATTAAAATCCTCAGAACAGTTTTTATGTGCACGTATTTTCAGATTCCTGTAGAGCTTCAGGCAGCAGCTCGAGGTACTTGCACACTACTGTACATGTGCGTGTACATACACGTGTGGCTATAAACACACACCCAAGAACACAGAGCCTGAGTACAAAGGAAGCAGCTGAACCACCCTCTCCTTCCTACACACGTACTTCACTTATTTCAGTTGGCAGTGAAACACCATCCAGGTTAGTGACACAAAACGCTACAGTGATTACACGTTACATTTGAACAAAGGGGAGGAGACAAAAGAGACAAAGGGCTGGAATTAATGCTATTCCACTTATTTTAAGAACAAGACTTTGATTAGTAGCTCAGAAAAATATTTCTAAAATTTTACGCTTTGGGCAGACATACAATAATTTCTTAGTAAAAAATAAACTAATTCCACCACAGTTTTAGCTACAAGAGGATACATTTTCCTATCTGGGCACTGGTAAATTTGCAGGTTAACATTTCCAAGAATAAGCGGGTCTATGCAAGCCCGTACTTAGATGGCACAATAACCAACTTGATTCACTGCAGCGTGAAGCAGGCAGCAGAGCTCAGTGAGGGCAATAAGGCCATTTCAGGCACCCAAAAAGGGACGGCATTTTTGGTCAATTTTTTTTATTATTATTTTTGTTTACAGTTTGGGATATTACAATTTCAAAATCATATATTAATTTCTCAGATGGGAAGAATTGGGGGGGGTTTGCTTTGGTTTTTTTTTCTTATTAGTGAAATACCAGTTTGATGATAAATTCCCACTGTGTGTTTAACAGATTGTGGACAGACTCTTTATCTTACTCTGCTCCTAATGTCAAAGCAAACAGTGTGCTTCAATGAACTAGGATTTAAAAATGAATAGCCGTTCTACCTGTGGATCTGCAAACATCAGGCACAGTATAGTCTGATTTTCTTCATCTAAAATCTCAATGGCATGGTGCAACAGATGAAACGGTAAAATATCAAAACAAATTCTGTAATTTATCACTTAATCTAAAGTACACCCCCAAAATATTAAGAGCACATTCAGAACTGCACACAGCACAAGAAAACGCTTCCCACTGAATTCCTTCTGCTCCCTGTTGACTCAGCCTTTTTCACTCCACCAGCATTGTCAGCAAAGCCAAAGGGAATTTTGCCAGGGTAAACACTGCTAAATGGGGTCTCCCATCCATAGCTATTTCACTTTCCCCAAGTCACTTGCAATGTCAATCTGCCTGTAAAATGAGATGGATTTCCTCCCCCATCCCACAAGCACTCCCAGTTTTGAGATAAACACTGACCACTTGGGCATAAAAATATGCCCATATCATTATGATTCTTGGACGTTTCTTAAATTAATCACGTAAACAATGACTGAGTAAAAAGCTACCCACAACATTCTAAAGTCACCCTTTGCAGGGTGGGAACAGCGACCCAGACCAGACTTCCTCGAGAGTGTTCCATTTGACCCATGGCATTAGTTGTTCGCTTTGGTTATGCTTCTAGTCCCCTACCCAGGGAGGGAGATCCAGACCCTGTGATTGTTTTATACCTTATTCAACTGTACGTAGAATCAAACCCACACCGGAGAAGCCTGAAGTCAAACACTGTGGGCAAGAAAACGTGAAGAGTTCAGGGCAGCCTCATCCACTTGTGTATCCCACTGTCCAATATGGACACACTTCACAGAACGGTTTGGAGTGGAAGGGACCTCAAAGCCCATCTAGTCCCAACCCCCTGCCACAGGCAGAGGCACCCTCCACTAGCCCAGCTTGCCCAAAGCACCACCCAGCTGAGCCCTGAGCACTGCCAGGGAGGGGGCAGCCACAGCTTCTCCAGGCATCACCACCCTCATAAAGAATTTCTTCCAGATACTGAATCTAAGCCTACCCTTCCTCATCCTTGCCTTGCCCTTTCAAAAGAATCTGGAAAACTTCTTCAGAAAGCAGGGTTAATAAATGAAGATGCTTTCCTGCACAGCTGTGAGACAGAAGCAGTGAAACAATACCCAAGCAGACAATGAAGACCTGAGGCATCACAGCAACAAGAAACAAACTGATTTCATCCTTCCAAGCGTCTCCCAGCTGCTCAATGAGGAGAGCGGCAGCGACCACCCAGAGCGCTTCCCTGGGAACTCGAATGCGCAGCTCGGCTGTGTGCTGCTCACTCGGTACACCCGCACTGCCAGCGATGGGGAACAGACCCGGAGCCCTCCTATACCCACACCTCCCGGCTTCCTCTGCACACCTTCCCAGGGCTGCAGGCAGGGATGGACACAGGCTCCCTCCTGCCAACACCCCGGCTGGGAAAACCGCGACATCAGGAGATTAAGGGAAACATTAAAAATTGAGAAAGACCACAGCAACTTGGGAGTGCGGAGCACCACACCGAGACGAGTGGAAGCCTTCCATGAACAGGGGAAAAGGAGAAATAAAGGTGCCTTTCCTTCATAATGCAACTCAAGTGTTTTGTTTTCAATACAAGCCTTATACTTTACATAATCTCCACCACTAATGACATCTGTGTCTGCTAATGTCAGGCATTTCACTGTCCAAATTAAATATTTTTATAATATATACTTTAATTTTATTTACTGATGCAAAATCAGACCTCTGGGATTTTTCTTTTTGGGATCTAGGTACCAACTGTGATATGTATTTCAAGGTGTATATATATATATACCTAACATATAAATATATATTTCTGATATGCATTTCTCCAAGGTAGACATTTCCATCACCCATCCGAGGCAAAGCTGAGCTTCAGAGAAAATGAAGGCAAACATAACCCCACAGAAAGTCCTCAGAGGGCAACAGCAAATTTGGTTTTGGTTGTAAGGTAGCCACACTGACACCACCTGCCATGCTGTGGCTTTCTTGTATTTCCAAAACACCTCCAGGGGAATGTGATACATTAGGCATACAACAAGGGTCACAAATATGCTGCTGCAATAGGACTAAGCCCACTGCTGTATAGCTGAAACACGTCCATAATAAGTGTACACGTCATAATTAAAACTTGACTGTTGATGTCCAAACCAATCATACTTACACACACAAAGTAATCCAGTGCCCACAACACCAGGAAGATGAAGGATTGACACAAAACATAAGCAAATGCACAGCTTTAGAAGCCTCTGACTCTTTTCAGGATCCCCGAAAAATTGCCTCTCGCTCTGTGCGGATTCAGCTCTGCAGACTTAATGCAGTGTGTGATCTTAATCCCACAGAGCCTTAGTGAAGCTCTACCTACCACAGCATTAAACCAGCTTCGGGAAACTCTGCTCGAAAGAAGGTAAAACTAGGAGCTGTTATCAGAAATCCAAATAATACTGATGACTCCCCCAAGTGCCACACACAATTCGTGATGCTGAAAATTCAACACTTAAAAAAAAAAAAGTAACAAGTCTGATGCCCCTCTGCATCTATCATTTGTGAGAATTTAAAATGCCACTTCAAAAACCTGCAGCTCATCTGATAAAAGCCAAATAGCACTGTTTATGCAATAAAAGAACCCTTTAAATCTTATGTAAGTCTTTATCTTTGGCTTTCAGAAACAAGAATGTAAGTCTGTAGTCGTACCTATGTGACTCCACTCTATTACTGCTCAACTCGAGCTTTTGGCCATGCAGGGAGCCCCAGTTGCTCCCAGTGGGGCAGTGGTGCCAGCCACCTCTGCCAGACAGCCGCAACTCCCTTCCTGCCTTGCCAAAAGCACCAGCCAACCCCAGCAGGTTAAGCACACAGGCTGCACTTTCCTTCTTCCCTGGGATGTTGCCTGTGATGTAAATCAGGTTGCTCTGTAAGCTTGCCTTCAGAAAGCACCCTCAGGAACTCACATCAAGTGACTCCTTGGAATCGCTTTTCCTTCTTGAGATCTCCAAGGAGAAAGACCGAAGCTCCCCAGCAGTAAGCATCTGCCAAGAAAATTTAAGTGCTTAAGCTTTCTGTTTCTTTCTATATTATAAATGACTCTGGGGAAGTACCATGGACTCTGCAGATTTAACTTATGTTTCTGAATAGTAATCTACCAAGTTTTCCCAGCCTTTCTGAAATAAAAGAGTGTTCTATCTGCAGAAGCAAACTCCATATTGTTTTTTCTATATTAATTATATTTTACACAGATTAAAGGTAATATAACAGCTTTCCATAAAAAGGGATCATTGAACTTCTGTTACTATCTGAAACAGAACAAATAGCAAGAGGTTTAAAATTTTAGGGAATGCATTAAAATTAGCTCACTGAGCTCCAAAATGACTTGTCAAATAACAGCAAATGTATTTTGATGTGTTTGGTTTTTTTTTAATTGGAATATAAGAAGAGCTGACCTGTGGTCAGACAGCAGGCACGCCTCCTCCACTGCAAGAGCTTCCAATTCTGGCCTGTGATTCATTCCTTTGTTAATAATCTCCTAATCAAATGTTTTGTTCCAGAAAGGCCACTGCAGGTTAAGAATAACAGATTAAAATGCTTTCACGGTATTTAAAGATGTGGTAGAAAGTAAGGAATAGTTTAAGTACAGCTGAGACTGTGCATCACTAATGGCAGTTTCTGCAGGACATCTGCATTTGGACAGGACATCAGCCTGGGAGCTGAGACACAAACAGGAGTGCCAGCCAGCAGTACACACTTTCACCTGGCATCAACCGAGGGACTTGTTTGCTCTACCACCTATGATTTACACATCCAAAGGGCATTTTACTATCCCCTAAGTGGTGTCAGAAATTGGGAAAATAACATAGGCACATAAAAGGGCAGAGCGCCAAGCTCACTCAGGTCCAGAGATTGTTATATTTATACTTCTGCTAACATTCAGGTATCTGATTTTAAATGTCAGAAGAGAATATGGGGTCTTTGTGAATACCAGACCACGACACATGTGGAGACACAGCAACCACAGAGGATGTATTCCTAGCTCAGACACACTTCAGACCCGACGCTGGCCAGACCACCTCAGTGTACCAGAGTTAGCCCTTCTGCACATACAGAGAGAAGCTGCACCGAGACACCTCTGAACTGGCATTATCTGTGCTGTGCTCAGACCTGACACGTGTCTGGAGGACCTTCTGCTTGGGAACTGAGCATTCTTCAGAAGTAGATTAAAAGGGCTCACATACTGCCAGCAGTTCCTGCAAATAAGCCCAGAGATGAGGTTACTCACTCGCTAGCACCAAGGGCTAGCCCAAGTACTGCTGGCAAAATTCTACTGCTAAATTTGTAGTAAACACATCCACCAAAGTGATTATTCATATGATGAATCCTCTCTTCTTACATTTGGTTTATCATGACAAGTGTGAAAGAATCACAGTGGCTGTTCACACATGCGGGAACAACTCTGGAGCGCTCCAGTTTGGATATGCCTAGCCTAATTCCATTATTAAACCATTCAGTCTTGAGGAGCGAAGCTAGATGTCACTCATTCCATTTAGTCATACTTAAGTAACTAAAAAAATAATCTCTTCCTTCAGCAGCTTTCAGCATACTTGAACAAAACTGACCGTGAAACATACTGCGAGCATAACAGATGGCTTGTTCTGGAAAGGGGCAGCAGAGCTCTCACCAATGGGATGGACACAGAAAGTGTCTCTCAGCAGAGAGTTACAGTGTGAGGGCAAGAGAAAGCTCCCCCATTCCCCTAGTGCCTTCCATGTTCTAACAAGAAGAAAAAACAGCCTTCACTTCTGATGTGGAGTAAAATGAAATCCCTAATCAAGTTTCCTAGTGCAGGACCATTAAATCACAGTACAGGAATGGATTGCATTAGTACATTTCTAGGGTTCTAATGTTTGTACACAACAGTTCAACATACAAGCACGATTTAATATTTGACTGAATTTAGTCTGGAAGGAGATATTAAAGGAACTCACACCACAGAACTAGTTACAAGGAAAGCTGTAATGGGGAGATGACGGGACAGACAAAAATCAGATGTCACAGCTCTCATCGTAAAGAGTAACTGCTTAGGAAATCACACAGCCTGGGAAACAAAAGAGGTCTCTGATGAGTATCAGACATGAGCTCTGGAGTAACCTCCCGAGCCAGACTATGGGAGTTTCATCACTTGACACTCGGAGAATAGGAAGGATGTGTGTAGGAAAGATGTTAAAACCACTATGCCCAGGACAAATGAGTCTTCTGGGAGATGAAAAGAAGCCATTTGCACAAACAAATTTATTTTAAAAGACTGGACAGCCAATTGTCCTACCTTGCTACTATAAATAACACAATATAGACTACTGTATTAAGGACCCTTATCTCAGAGCAACCCAAGTTTCTTTCCCTTGTAATAAGCATTAGAAAGAGTAGAAAAGAGTCATCCCTGACATCTGTAATTAGATTGGATAAATGGGAAAAGTTATAAGCAAAATTTTCCATTTTCTATCCTCTTATTATTCAAGCAAGCACTGGAAAATGAATCATTAAATACAGAGCTATCATCTGACGAGAAATATTGTCTGACCCACAGGAAAGTTACTGTGCATTTCCGCAGTAAATTTCTGGTTCACCTCTGCTCAAAGTCTATTTAAATTAAACTGCTTTTGGAAAGATTGCTGATAGTGGATCCTAACCAAACACACCTTTCTAATTAGCTTGCTTTCTTTTAAATTTATTTCTGCTGTAAATGTACCTGCTCTTACCAAGGACCAGTGCAAAACGTGCCTGTTCCATGTTGTGTTGGGGTGGGCAGGCAGCACCCAGCTGTGCTCTGACAGGCTACATACTGCAGCTGACACAGCCACCAAGCAGCACTGTGCTGCCCAAGCAAGGGAACACCAGAATCAGGAGACCTTCTGTCCTCCTGGAAGTCTTTTAGGCAGGAAAAATGAGGAGGAAGAGGCCCTAAGACTCTACATTTGCAGAGCAGCAAACATGTGCGTGCTCAGACTCATCTCAGTGGCTGAAGCAACTGGTAATTACCACATTTCAGAATGGCTTGATTTCAAGTTGATAATACACTTGTAACTATTAGCTTCTTCCATTACCAGATGGGCTGTAAATGTGAAAAATAAATTACAAAACACTTCCCAGGGTTACTTAAATGACTGATTTGTAGCTGCAGGCATCGAGCAAGTTGTGAATGATTATTGATGTGAAAGAGCAACTCTACTGGGGACGGCCCTAATTAGTCTTTACAAGATTCAGTGGAACATCATCAGGGAGAAGAACAAAAAACATAATTTATGCATCACAATTAAACTATTGTTAGAACTTAAAAAATCTAAACCAGACAAATACAACATATAACATGAAGCACACCGCCAATAGCTTTATAATCTCGTTTAACAATGCCGTTTTTCTTCTATGAAAAAGTTATCAGTTAAGATGAACATAGCAAATCACACAATTCTGTCAGCCTAAATTACCACTTCTACCACCACCAAATGTCTCTCCCCAGTGTTTCTTCTGTGCTATGAATTAATGTAAGTGCCCTCCCTTTCTCATAGTACCTACAGCGATGCTTAATAAATAGAACCATACAGACATGGAATAAACCAGCTATGAACTACTAAATTAGCTGGTACCATAGTTTCTTGCATTTACATGCTTTTTGTGGAACAGCAATGAGTATTAAAAAGTGACTGAATTATATACCATGTGTGTATATTATAAAACATACAAATTCCTGGCTGATTCTCAGCTTCCAGGAGAGAAATAGATAATAGGTATTTTTGAAGATTAACATGAAGTTACTAAAGCAGCATGGCTGTTTCCAACCTGGAAAATGACCCAAGGAATCCAACAGCACAGTCCCATTCCAGAGGGTTATCGTGTCTGCTTTCCACAGGGCTAGTCTGCCTGCACAGACCCCTGGCCCTGCAGACTTGGGGGGGGGGGCAGTTCAAGCAGTGTGTTCACCCCATCCAGCGCTCCTAATAAAAACCTGTGTACACTCCCAAAGTCATTTGGCCTTTCTGCATAGAGCAGTGACTATAAATACTTCTTGAGGGCAAATGAGCTATTTGATTTTGGAGGTAATAGAAGCATGGCAGGGCAGGGGAAGGGAAGGCAGCACCACCGCAGGCAGAACAATTTCTCACAAGAATACTATTCACAGTGACTGGATGTAACAGAGAGGGTCTGTCTGTAAGGCAATTAACGCCTTGGTTTTACTGCCTAAGCATTTGTTGCAGCACTATGATTCAAGCCAAAGCTGGGCTGGCTGCTGCACACCAGAGGAGAATCCAGCCTTCCACCTCTGGCCTGGCAATAACAGTAATAACAATAAATTGATGCAATACAGTATGTAATGAACAAAAGCTAAGATCCATCACTGAGCTATTAGCATGTTACGCCAATAAATCTCACCTCCCCTCAGCTGTTTTTGAACTGTACATAAGCATCACTAGAAGAATTTCAGTGTTCCAGTCCAGCTACAGCTTCTCATGAATCAAAAATAGTTTTGTTAGGGTTCAGCTGTTCTTTATGAGGGTCAGCAAATAAAGTTAACTAGCTGAAAAATTGTTGAACATAGCACCTTAAGTAAAAGCACAACATGTCACGACCCGGTTCTACCTCCTGCTATCCAGTTAGGCTTAGGCTTACTCAGCTATCATCACACACTTCATAGCCTGCCAGCCAAAGTATTTCCTTTTAAAATAAACATTTGAATTACAGCTTATAAAGAGCAGCCTGTTTTAGCAGATGCACTATCAATCCTTGCCGTTCTAAAGTTCTGCCTTCACCTACTTGCCATGGCTTAACCCGGCAGGCAGCTAAACCACGGCCACACAGCCATTTGTTCACTGTCCCCACAGTGGATGGGGAGAGAACTGAAGCTTGTGGGTTGAAATAAAAGACAATTTAACAGGATAGGAAAGGAAGAGAATAATATGAGTAAGAACACAATACACAAATATACGAAGTCAGTGATGCACAGCAAAGTTGCCCACACCCTGCGACCACCGATGCTCAACTAGTTTCCAAGTCATGATTTCAAGCCCTGACCAGCTTTGCCCCCAGTTACATACAGAGCATGTCACCATATGGTATGGAGTATCCTGCTGGTCAGTCAGTCAGCTGTCCTGGCTGTGCCCCCTCCAAACTTCTCATGTACCCACAGCCCTTTCCTGGCATGGCAGGTAGAGAAGCTGACAATCCCTGACTTGATGTAAGCACTGCCTGGCAGCAACCATATCATCAGCGTGTTTTCAATAGCATTCTCACCCCAAACACAAAACACAGAGCTACACTCGCTACTCAGAAGAGAGCTAACTATCCCAGTTGAAAACAGGATACTACTCAATGTTGAGAGCACATGGTGCTAAAATTAACAGAGCAAGCAAAAAAATCTCTCCCAGCTGTGCTGCACAGAGCAAAGAACAGATTTAATTCAGACATTCAAAAGGACATTCCATCTGGATAAACGAATACAGAAAGGCAAGCCTCTATTCCCCAGCCACCCTAGGAAGGCAGGCACCCTTCCTAGACCTTCAGAAATGGTACCAAGCACACAAAATGCAAATGCAGGAAGGACTGCTAACAGCAGCCTTGCCCATCCCCCTGTGGCATGCTTACTGGCAGGGCAAGGCCAGAGTGGTGGCCACCTGCAGAGGTTTCCCCAAGATATTACCTGCCCTGAGGTGTGCACCTTCCAGGCTCTGCCCTGCCTGTTGCACCCTGAGGGTGTCCATGTAGATCCTACAAAGCTCTACAGACAAAATTATCTAGATAGTGGAATACCAACAATGTCCATGGCACAAGAGACACATTCACTAAATCCAGAGAGGCAGATCTCTGCTTAACAATTTGAATACTGGAGCTGCTTTATCCATGTAATGTAATTGTCTCCTAAATTCACCAGCATTTGTAGACTTGTGGTTAATTTGCCCCCTTTAAACAGCATGGCAGCTAAGCAATAACAGAGAGAGAAAAAACCCTTGAAGGCCAAGAGAATTAACTGTATCTTACTAAAGCTAGCAAGGTCATGCATTATTCATTCACTGAGTGCAGGAGTACACTCAGCAGCTCAGAGAGCTATAGGGAACTCAATCTCCCAATTTGTAGCCATTAAAAAGGCCAGCTGCATTATTTTATCTGAAAGCAGGTGAGAATTAACTGCTGCATTTCTTATGGAGCCAAAGGGATTGCTCCCAGACCTCAGGCACTGCTGGAGCTGCTGCTGCAGAGCTCCCACCAGAACCCGGCTCTGGATCCAGCAAAGGACACGGAGCAACATTTAAGCCAACTATTGCTCCTAAACACAAGGAAAGCTTCTTGCTTACTAAGAGGTGTCAGAACATGGTGACTGCTCTTCAGCCTGCTTTCAGGTGCCCCAATGAATCCCTCAGCTTTTAACACCAGCTTATCGGTGATCTTTTTAATTGGTAAAACCAAAGAAAATAGCTACTTTGTGCTAAAAGTATCCCTTTTTGCTTAAACTATTTACATTCCCTATGAAGGACCAGTCCACCCTCACACTGCATGTTTGCAACCTTCACTCTAAAAATACGCTTTTATAGTACAGTAGCTATTATTCCTCTACAGTATAATCATGGAAACTGCATGACTGCATTACTTCTAGCCCCTACGTGCTAAATAAGTGAGCTCATTTCACAGAAAGTTTCACACCCACATCAGAAATCTAATACAGTATTTACTTTTCACTTGGGCTGTAAACTATTAAAACTGCAACACCAAATCCTGCCAACAAGACTCACATTCACCAAAACCCTGATTAAAGACTGCAGAATTTTTGTGTGGTGCTCTGCATGGTGAAGACAGTGTTGGTGAAGGAGCGACAAAGAAACTCAAAGAATTGTTTTTTATTTGTCAAGAAGCTTGCTGTAAGGGTGTGCCTTGCCCTAAGCTAGGCTTTGCAAGCAGACTACCCTTAATTTCTATTTCTCCTTTTTTCTTTTACACTTACTGACACGGAACATGAACAATGACTCCCATGAAATAGTCTCGTGTTAACCAGCCACCTCTCATAAGCCCAGTCTCCAGACTTGATGAACTATCGATCCTTTTTTCTCATTCTTCTCTACAAATGTAATGAACTATTGATTCTTTCCTCCTTCCCCTATTTGTGCTTCAGCTATGCATGCCCCACCCTCACAGTCTCAGTCTCCTCTTCTGCACAGCCTCAGGCAGGGCACCAGCTCATCCTTCTCCATTTCATCCATGCCTCTCTGTACCTGAACAGCTGCTGTCTGAGTGGGCTGGCACAATCCAGAGAAAGCCCAGCTGCTGTGGAAAGTTTCATCCCTGCTCTTCTTTTGTCACTCAATGGAAGTATTTACTGTGCTCTGCAAATGAACTCACACATGATTTCTCATACTCTTTAAAAAGCAAAAGCTACAAGCCCAGTCTCTTCCATTGAACAAAATACATAATGCTCACTCACTGAAGCTGTCCAAACCTCTCTGCACGTCCATCTGTCTATCCATAACAGCTCCCTTCTGCGGTGAAGGCAGCCAGGGTGCTAGGAGTTCCCTGCAGCTCCAGCCCCACACAGCATCCTGCTCGGCGCTGCCACCCAGCCAGCCACCAGCCTGGGCTGGTGATATGGCTTCAACCTCCAGAACCTCGTGACAGACACAGAGGGATTTCCAGTTTCAGTGTTTACAAGAGGTACAGCTGTACTTTTCCACCCACCTCTCCCCAAATCCTTTCCTTGACTGCTGACAGCTCCTCTGCAGGCAGGGAAAGCAAAGAGAGAACCCCCCCAGCCCCACACAGCACGGAAGGGGGGACAGACAAGACCAATCTACTTGGCTGTTACAGACAAAATGAAAGCTTTGCTAAGACTAGAGAAGTTGAGAGCTTTCAAGTAAATTTTTTATATGAATCTCTAAACGTATAGAAAGCCTGCATTTCCCATGCACCAGACATTTCAGGCGTGAGATTCCCTCTCTCTCTCTGATGATCAATTACTACTTCATTACAACACCGCTAGACCTCTCCATGGCTCCACACAGCCTACTTTACCTTCACAAACCCCTACCCTCCCCTCCTCTCCAGAGGGTACAGATATTAAATCCCATGGCAAAGCTCTGCTTCGAGCTCATTAGCAAGCACGACCCCAGACAAATACCTGCTTTGCAGTATCTTTGTAACATTCGGCATAAGCCAACTGAAGCCAAGTGCTTCATTACATGTGTGTGCCAGTTCTGCCAATATTCTGACTTTGTTCTATTTACAGAAATATTAGGAGTTTAAAATATGAAACAAGAAGTTGCTAAGATTGTTGACACAACAGCATTATATTCCCAACTGCATTTTACTTTTTTAAAACTATTTGATCCTTAACACTTGGACACTTAAGATCATTAAGGAAGGAATATGATCCATATAAACTTTGAGTAATACCTAAAGTCCAAATATTGGTAACCAAGCCAGGGGAGAGCATGGAAAGAAAACAAAAAAAGCTCACCAAAACACCTTTTTTTTTTTTGAGGAATGAAAAAATAAGTATTCTTTTTTAAAAAAAATACTTTTTAATAGAAACTTTTTTTTTCAATTCTGTTTTTATCCCATGATAATACCATGTGTTAGCATAGTCCCACCAAAGTGATAATGTAGCCAAACTGTAAGTGGAGTAAATTAGGTATAGATACATCACTATCATCTTTATTCCTGGATAAAGCTTAACAGCCACACACTGTGTAGTTTAGCGGGCAGTCCATCCTCAGCCTTTGTGGAAGTTACAGAAATACCACTCCCTCATCTCATCCTGCTTAGATCTCAAGTTTTCCTTGAATGCCTGCTCTGTTTCTTTTGTTAAAAGGAGTGGACAGTATAGCTTATTCTAAACTGAACAGCTATTCTACACGGACAGCTTACAGGGAAAGATTCTTTTTCTGCTAAAGAGCAATGGAAGAAATTGTAAGAAAATTCTTTAACTTATTTCAGGAAAAGGTACTTGCATTACCAAAGTATGGGGCTGTATGAGAATGTTGCAAGATACACAGCACATAAAAGAAAAAAGTCTTATATAAAACAAAGGGATAAATTATAGTCCCACAGTAAGTCCCACCACAGAGAGTAGCAGTACAAGGACTTCACCCAGGCACGTTTCAGATAGAACCCAGAAGTTCCCACCCTACTAGGAAAGTTAACTTCAAAACTAAACAGACTAAACCCTTGGATAGGTACACTGGAATAGGCACAACCATGCAGAAAAAGGATGCAGAAGTCAACAAATATTTCTGGGTGGGGAAAAAAAAATCTTTCTAAACCTTTCCTTCTGGCTTGCCTTTTGCTCATCAACTTGACAATTTTATCACCCATTGTATCTTCTTAGCTCTTAAAATGTGCTCAGCCCTCTGGGTGAAACCAGTATTTGTCTGTTTTGGCTTTGTTAAAAACATGTAAACGTAGCAATCTGACTGCTTCAGAGACAAATTAAAGTACAGTAAGTTTCAACAGACATGAAAAAAGAAATATCTAACTAAGCACTGGATCAAACTGGCACAGACAGCCCACTCCCTTTTAATTCTTTATGGTTTGCTTTGTGCCCTGCTTTGATACCTGCACATAAGAAACCCTTTTGCTCAACTGGAAAAAAAATAACCCAAACAGCAAACTTGGCTGCATAGTATGCTTGCTTATGGCATACATTACTATCAATATTATATAAATATTAACAAGCAGTAATCTTTACTTTCAGAGACTGTTTCCAAACTACACCTCTCCCCCAAAAATTCTGAGATAGTTTTAAGTGCTCATGTTGTTAGGAATCATCTACTCAACATATTATTTCCCACCTAGAATAGCATTTGACTTCTTTATTATTCTTGTAAATTTATACGTGCTTCAGACCTAATACTACTAAATAATTTAATCAGTGTGTCTCTAAAGCTGGTTGCAGTAGCAGACCAAAGGAGAGGACTGGGAAAAAAAAAAAAAAGCAGCAATAGTTGAATCATTAGTTACCAGAGATGAGAGGCAGGAAGAGTTCCACTTCATCAGCCCTATTGCTATAGTTCACCCAAGTCCCAATTCCCACTCATTAAGGAGACCACAAAGAGCTCCAGAGAATTATTTCCTCTACCCAGGTCAGTTTCCATTGTGAGAGTGTTGCTCACATTTTCTTTACCAGGCAACACCTCACTGTATCAGCAGCATCAACCCAAGTGAACACACTAACAGTGATGAGCTACTACCCAAAACTAACTTTCAACCTCCCCTTCTCCAAGAAAAGCCTCACTCTGCTGTGACTCCAACCCAAAGTCTGCAGATGCTCACCAGATGCTGCCAGACTGGGAAGCGACATAGGAAATGGAGCTGTTACATATGTGACAGGGCTTGATCTGCTGCTCCTGAAATCAGAACACCACCACTCCAGTTCAAGACAGTGGATGCTTACTAACAGGGATTTATCCTCTACACAAAACCATCCAAAGTGTCCTAAAAAAACCCACTTTCTGAAAAGTGATCTTTGTACCACTTCTCAGGCTCGGGAGATGCATCCAGCAGCGTACCTTGCTCTGTCCAACAAGAGATGTCCTCTCTGCCAAGGCCTGTATGAGACACACAGATTGCTCCTGAAGGACTGCATGCCAGGTAATGGGTGCTCCATTTGCTGAACTATTACTCTTATTTCTTTTTCTACAGACACAATCTAATTACCCATCTATGCACATTCCAAAGTGTATTGTTTCAATCTTGGAAGCTAATGATACCATAATACATATTTTATCTTGAAAAACTAGCAAATCTGTTCCATCCCAGTTACTGAAAAACTGCAGTTGCCAGAACTTCCAAAAGGAGGCCTAATGGAAAGCTTCCACATGAGGATTGCCATCCAACTTAGACTGAAGAAAGACTAGTTATTTCTAAAAGTATTTAGGTACCTTCTGCTTATGCTTCAGAGTAATAATGGACCTTGGACAAAAGAACTCCCCTCCCCATGGAAAACACTCATCAGCCTATTCCAGAGTTGGTTCTGCTAGGACACAACCCATCCTTTGGGATATACCTGGGCAGACAACAGCTTTCAGCACTGGTTTTACAAAAAGCAGAGCCTGCAGAGTCTACGTCGCTGACTTACTCCAGCATGGACAGAAACAGTGCCACAAACTCTGAAGGAAAGGCACACACGGCTTTTTTTGAACACTTATCCCCATTCTTTCAGCAGAACAGTCAGAGCTGATCCTCAGCATTTCCTGAGCAATCAACCCTCCCCAGAGCCATGCAAAGTCTGCATGTCAGGAGCTCATCACTTGAAACACAACCAAAAGGAATCTGACATTTGACAATGAGTGAAGTGTATTTATTTCTGGAGCTATGTTCCTTAGCTATCTAAACAGCATTTACAGTCATATTTATGGGCCCTGATGCTTACTAACCGAGTCACCAAACAGATTGTTCATCACCCCATTTGCAAAGCAATATAGGGAATTTAGACACACATCAATTTCAAATTGCACCCTGAAAGCCCAATTTTCATTGCTGGGCAACCTAGTCTGATTTCTTCTGACAGTTTGCAAATAAAACCCAAATGAATAAACACGGCATAATAATAAAATTAGTACAACTGGCAACATGTATTACATGGTTGAGAACACTGTGATTACACCTTCTCCCATGAACACAGAGAGTTGTCCCGCTGCCCACTGCATTATGAAGATTCACCAACCTCCCCAGGTCAGCCAAGTGCTTTTCTTGGGCCCAGGGCTCGGCGTACCACAGGTGCAGTCCAGCACAGGTGGATTTACCATTCTTGTTTGACCTTGACAAATGAGACCTTAACATCAACAGTCAGAACAAAGAGTTAGAACCATTGTCTTCTGTCTTTTAAACAGAAAGTTGAAGCATGACTAAGCATTGGGACAGTCAAAGAGCTAGTTGTACACAACTGGCTTTAGCCAACAGGCAACTCTTGTTCCTCACCTATTCCTCCTCCCAGCTTCCATCAAACACTGTGATAAATGTAGTTAAGAAAAGGTTCATTCTAATGCATTAGAGGGGTGTCCTGACTGATTTTAAAAGAACAAACTTTCCTGTCCCTCAAAAATTTTTAATATATCTTGGCTACACAGAAACAGGCCAAAACAGACAGAAAGAAAGTAGACATAGTGGGGAGAGGAGGCAGGGGAAGAAAGGGATTTTTAATCTCTTATTTCACATGACTGTGACACCCTTTGTGACCTTTAGATGACTGAGAACACCACAACTCTCTAATAAGAGCTGCTTCCTTCTAAGCTACACAAGGGCTGGGAAGACTTTTCAGAGAACAAAGCATCACTTCTGGGGGCACTGCTGGATATCTCTGTTCATCCTGTGCCTCCAAGTTTTACAATACTGATACTGAGGGGCTGTGCAAACAGACATATGCATCTATACTCTGTGTGCGCATTTGCGTTAGACATATGCACACGGAAAGGCAACAAAGGCAACGGTCAATTACAGAACAGGACCTTTTGATTTTCTGCTTATAAACACATGCCACACAGTTTCAGACCTCAGCACAGGTAAAGGAGTGGAAGAGAGTCAGACCACGTTGTACAAACAGCATCCCCTAAGCACAGCATTCCACAGGTGGCCAAGAATCAGCTCCTGGGACATCCAGGCAAACTGCGGCAGCAGAGACACGTGTCCTGACGCACTGCCCCACTGTTAGGGAGCAGTGACCCCGAGAAGCTGACTAGCATTATCAGTCCAATTCCTTCACATGAAATAACCAAAAGATAGGAGCCATGTGAGTTTATACAAATGATACTAACAAGGAGTTTCACAACCCTCCCAAGGATAACTGCAGTGTCAGAACATCTTCAGGCATTTGAACACGAGGGAAAAAAGATACAGGAAAAATGTGACTCATTCCGGAAGCACGCTCCCCATGATCACACAAATAACTCTGCTTTTATTAGATTTTCTAAAAGCTTAAAATGCTGTGGGTTTGTTTTTCTTAATTTTATATGATCATTCTGCAAACAAAACAGCCATTGGGCTGGCATAAAGAGAAAGATGGGAAAAGACTGACCCCAAAAGACTACAGAGTCAGTTGTTCCTCAGTATGTCTAGTCTAAAAATAGGTTTTAAAAGGCTTAGCAGAGCACCAGTCTTCCAAGCCCTTGCTAAATCAGGATCTCCTGAAGTCCTGCCTTCCTGGAAGTGCCAGTTCAGCCCACAAGAGAAACCACACAACACAACTTGCAGTGTGAATCTTTTCACAATTTGGCAATATTCTATCCTGTGACATTTTAAAAATCAGAGTCCAGGAAGAGAACTATGCACATTTATTCATTTTAAAACATTGTGGGGCTTTTTGTCCTCTAGAGAGGCTAGTAAAAGACAGTAAGCAGTGTCCAGGGCAGGTCGGACAAGCCGCCGCACCCTGCAGTGTCTGAGACACGCAAGCCCAGACCCGTGGCATCTCACACTTGCAGACAACCTAGGCTGGCTCTTGAAGTGTGCAAAGAAACTTATGCCGAGCTGCAACAAGGAGCCTCTGGTAATTTTCCATTTCCCAGTCCTCACAGCAAAGGACTGTCTGTCTGTGTTTTTCCTAAAGCAGATCAGCAAGTTCACACACAGGGTCTTGAACCTGCTGTGTTAACAGTGGGGCCCAGGAGCTGATACTATCAGTCCTATGCAGCAGCTGCTCCGGGATTATCACTTCTGTGATAAGCAAGAGGTGCTTGCTCATTAAAAAGCAGATTTATTCTCTGAGACCATCTTCTTGAGGACCACTATCCACAGATATGCACATGGCCTGGACTGGATTCCTTCTCCTACTTCCATTCCCAGGATTTAAGAAAATATCTGATAGTCTGTAACCATATGCCAACAGGTGGGCACTATCTTGGATCACAGCTACCCAGGATGGACCCAGGTTCCAACACCACCACTTGCTCTGGAAACCACCACATCTTGTCTTCACAGACTGCACCTGCTGCTTCACCCATTGCATTTCACTATTTCTTCCCTCAAACTTGCTGCAAAAGTATCATGAAGCATTACCAGACTATGTTGATACCATGTTACACATTGTATTTTGATAGAGGAAAAAAAAAACATAATACAAATTTCACAAAACGTCTATCACTCTGTATCAGGTATCTATACAAAGTCATTTTGGAGAGTATAACTCAAATTTTGGAGCATGTTATTTTGCAGTACTAAAAATCTAAATCCAGTACTAAACATATACCACCTATATTACATGCACAGAACTGCACGGTGACATCAATTCAAACACTAGACACTTTAATGGAAGCTCTCTAGTCATAAACTTCAAAACCTACAACAATTAAATGCAAAGTTGTCAATAAAACTTACAGTGATAAATTGTTCTAAACAGAGGAATAAAGCAGAAGGAGACGTTTCAAAAACATCCTGTAAATCCTAACACGATAATTTATCTAAGTTGCAGGATGACAGAATTTCAGGTTTCCCAACTTGCTTCCTTGGTTAACGGAAGGATGGAAGTTACCAGCAGTTGTGGCACCACAGCTGGAGAGCTAGAATATAACCAATACTCTGAATACACAGAGCTACAACATATCAACCAGAACGAAGAAACTGAGGGGTTGGAAACATTAAGGAAAAAGGCAACTTGCCCTCAAGGAAGAGGAGATGCCAGGCCCAGAGCCAGTGAAATAACTAAGGGAAGGAGCTTTCAAACAAGTCCACCACACTTTCTGCAAACCCTCGTGATGCCAAGGAGGGCTGGACTACCTCCCACAGTACGGCACTAGGAATCCAAACCACACAAAGTTTGCTTTTGTCTGCAACTCATACCCAGGTTTTGAGAACAGAGATGACCACAACACAGTACAAGCTATCTCAGCCCAGGAAAAGAAATTTAACAAATAAATTTAATGCTTCAATTTGCATAAAATTGTTTACAATAACTTCTGGCACATTCCCCGCTACCTCCAATAAACCTAGTAACATTCAAGTCAAAGCTTTTTCCAAAACAAGATCAGACACTGGTGCAAGAATACCAATTCATCAACAGCCACAGGAAGCATATTCCCCAACACCATTTGTGCTGACAATTCAAGCTGATGCATGAATTATTGGAAAACACAAAGAAATAGTAAGCTCTTGATCTCCACCCAGTTTTGACCTTTCTTAACAGTAACACACACCACACGCTCCACTGAAAATTCATCATTACAAGTATATGAAATATACTTCCATTGTGTTTGTTTGGTTTTACATGAAGAGACACCACTGCTCTCTCAAAATTATTCTGCCTTGGCTTCACAGACTCCATCACATAAACATCACATCAATTCATTCAGGCCAGTCAAAGACACAGATATTGCTGCATCAGAGACTGAGAACACTACCAGCTTGTTCTGAATCAGCAGAGAAGCTGGCAGACTTTCAAGTCATCTGAAAAAAATTAGGTAGCTGCAAAAGGAATAAACTTCAAAGTGCTCGTTCAGAATTCCCCCTGGGAAAGAGCATGCACTTCGCACCAGATAATTCCAACAATTAACTGGTAGGCACTGCTTATTTATAAACTTTTAAATAAATTTTTAAAAGCAAATAAATTTTATGTTAAATAGTAAGCCCTTAGAGAAAGATACCATATTTATGCCATACCGCACAGAAGTATGTTCACTTCTTTTCATCTACATCAAAGTTCAAAGGATCCCCAAGAGGATGATTCAGCAGTTAACACACATCTCAACATTCAACTGCTGAATCTCTTCCCTCAGACCACACAGTCACCACTTCCCTCTGATCTTCAAATTTTTGGTGCATGAAAAATACCCAGTCAGGGGTCAGAAGAGGAAACTTCTCATTATTTGTACTTTATGTATTAGAGAGGACTGATGCTCTGTCCAGTTCCAGTCCCCTTCTTGCACTGTGCTGCCTGCAGTCACCTGTACTGTGCCCCCAGCAACAGCACAGTACTGCAGGGCTGCTTCAGACCTGCTTCTGCTTCGAGGAGCGATGTACACACTCTAACACCTAATATTATATTGTATAACATTAGGTCCCAAAAACTTGGGAGGAAAAAAACCCCACAGCAGCACTGGTTAAGACACATCTGCTCCCATGGAGACACTATGTCCAGGACATTAAGCATTTTAAAACCCCGGTCTAGGACCTCAGTTTGCTGCTTGTCTGGAACCACACACAGTACTTGGTGCCCAGCATCATGCACCACATCCCAGGGCTCATGGGAGCACAGGAACCTTGGGAGCCACCAGCCAGGCAGGATTTTCAGAGTACCCACTTCTAGACCTTGTGAACAGTACCTACTGCGCATACATCTGATGTGAACATTTTAAACAGTTGTTTAGCAGAATTACAAGACTTTTCTGTTAATTTGAGAAGTTTGACAGCAGCAACAGCTCTTTGAACATGGACTACACACCGTTAGCATGAAAGGAAAGAGGAAGATTTGGTAGTTTTGTTACTGTAATACTTTGCACATCACTCCTGCCTCCTGCAGCAGCACTAGCAAGTCTATAAGAGACCCATGTGAAAGCAACATCTTTGTTTCCATTTCAAAGCAGCAAATCCAGACAAGATTTCTCTAATCTCATTTCCATATGCCAAGCAGAGAAATAACCTGCTGCTTCCAACCTACAGATCTAGTTGATAAAGGCATGAAAACAAAGTATACATATGCTCCCTGAGGCTTTCTGCTAAAGAGTTGATTTGCATGAGGCATTGCAAATTAGCCTTTTTCAAATGAATGCAAAATCCCTCATTTACTCTGTGCACATTTTTAACAGACTATAAAATTCATTATATTGCATTAAAAAATATTAATTGTACTGGTTTTGGACAGGGTTATTATGGCATGGCCCCAACTACACTTGTAGCTTCAGGAGGAAAAGGGTGCTTTGGTAAGCTCATGTTGTTAAAATACTACTGAAAAGCCACAGCTGGCCAACAGTACACAGAGTGCAATCTCCTCTTCTGAACTCTCCAGAGTTCAGCCTACTCTGGATATCTGCTGTTGGTATGGCTGTTGTGCAGCCAGACAGAAAATCACATCAAACCTTCATGCTATTCCTCACTTCTGGCCATGTTTCTAACCTGCCCTCGAGAGCAGGTATGTTGCTTTAACACCCTGGTAGACTTTAGCACTATAAATAAGCAAACACACACAAGGTACCTGGGGAAACTGCTCCGCTTCACACACTTCCACTTATTTTGTTTCAAATGTAGATATGTAATTCACAAGCCTTCAGCCACAGGATCACAAAGCCATGCCCACAAAAATTAAATACACATCCTACTTTGGCCACATCCTTCTCAAATATTTCTGCAAGCTACATTCAAGATTTCAGTCCAAGCTGCCTACAATTAAGAAACTCAGAGAAACCCGTTCCCCAGGCCACAAGTTTAGCCCCAGGCAAAGAAACTACTGTACCCTCATGTTTAGATTTTTGTTGTTATTTTTTAAAGGAAAGCTGTATTAATATATTAGCCCAGAGGAACAGTTTACATGTTAATAGTTCCCATGCCGTTTGTGAAGACAACAAACGCCACAGGAACACACACACACAGCCTACACAAGGAGGAACATCACTCTCTGCTATTTCAACACCATTAATCCCTTCCCTCCCCTCCTCAGGTTTTCTCCTAGCAAGACGGGTTCAGTTACCCTGTGTGATGTCAACGGTTATTTTGTGCTGATTACTGGAATCAAATCTCCAGACAGGATATATTTACAGCTGTCTACACTGTCTTACAATAAGCTGACAGATGACTCATCCCTTTTCCCCCTGCAGCTGAATTGAGGACGAGATTGAGACAGCCAGCAGGAAGCAAGGATCCTGTCCCACCTGCCCCACTCCCCTCTCCTGCCACAGGACACTCCTTCACGAGGACAGGTGAGCAGCAAAGATCTTGCTCTGTTCAAGACTTTGCTCACCTATGCAATGGAAAAATGTAATCCTATAAGATGTATCATTTTTAATATTTCAGTGTGTGTAAGCCCACCAATAAGCAGGCATTTATTTCAAAGGTCCAGTACCTATGTGCTCGGGAGCCCCAATACCCCAGTGCCACAAGCGCACATCCCCTCGTTGTGACCAGCAATTCTGTTTAACAATCACAAACAGATCACAGGAAGATGAAGTGTCACTAGAAACAAAAACTAGACTTTTTCCCATCAACTACATAGATAGTACAGATTTGCCACTGGAATAAAAATATGGCCAGATGATGGGCTGAGAGCACAGACCAAGCAGCAGGGACTCAACTCAGCAGGTCTGCAGGCAAAGAGCTTGTCTGCTCTTTGTGTCAAGGGGGAAGGATGGGAGTCCTCATTACTATAGACAAACCTGAGAGAGGGCAAGTGTATTCACAGCATGCCTGCTCATTTCTGTCAGCATCACCAAAATAGTATTTGATGAAAGAAGAGTTTGTTGGTTGGATGGGGTTTCTTCGGGTTTGTGTGGTTTTGTTATGGGTTTTGGTTTGTTGGTTTTGGTTTGGGTCTTTTTTTTGTGTTTTTTTTTTTTTAAACTGGATAACTGTTCATAATCACAGCTGGTTATCTTCATGTGTGGCAAACCAACAGAAAAGAGTGCCTTTCGTAGGCCCTGACAGTACTTCTGGATCAGCTAGGACCTTCCTTACCTTTATGACCTTGCCATATAAAATAAAAGAAAGCAGCAAGATATCCCATCTGGAAATGTTACCTGAAGCATACCTTCCCTTAACAAAAGGAGTTCAAACACATATTTAGACATCTCACAATCTTGCACACATTTCATGGTGACCTGCTGACAAAGCTACGCTCACATTCCTTGACTTGTAGGAATCCTACCATGTAACAGATGCAGATTCGATAAACAATCATTGCCTCAGTCAGCCTAGAAGCCCAAAATCAAAGATTTCAAATGTGTTACTTTCCTTCAGTGTGCATGTGTGAAACAATTTATCAAAATTAATAAACTGAAGAGAACAAGCATCCAAAAGTTATCTTAGGCAGTTTTAGCTGAATATCACATCTGTAAATCCTTATCTTTCATGTACAAATCATTATCCAATTTGTTATGAATTTCAACATCCAGATTAATCAGTATTAGAACTATGGATTAGCATTAATAGCAATAACATTTGTGAGGTATTTGCTAGAGAGGAACACTGCATCTCAAACAGAGAGCTTCTAGCTCCACAGAGATGAGCAAAAGCTTCATCTGAAATATTTCTTTAAAAAAAAAAATGCAGTTACATGTTGAGACCCAGCTCCTGTCCATCGTCTCCCAAAATGAGTGTTTGTTACATATGTTTGACTATGTATTTACAATGTACAAAAACCAAAAATGAAGTTATACAGACACATCAACACTGCTTTTTCAATAGTTAATAGGGTAAACAAATCCCAGCAGGTGTATGCAAAATCCAGACCTGTGAAATTTTGAACACAGAATTAAATGCTCACTGTCAGCCTTTGGGAGTTTTGTCAACCAAAACTGCAGCTTATAATGTCCATTCCTTGCTTCCTTAGTAAGTGAGAGACATTCTCAACCCTTCCTATAGCACCACAGAATCACCATCTCCTTTTGAAAATGCTCCTGGCTTGGGCCATTTCTACTTCATGGCATTTCCTTACCATCTGCAGATGTGAAGGCAAGCTAAAATTATTCCTCCTTCCTGAAGGTAGTTTAGGACTCCACTGATCCTCTCCAAGGACATAGCAAAACTGTCAGCAGCAAACAAAAGCACTGATTTTCTATGACCAAAGGAGAACAAGTGTGGAAATAGCACATAAAAGAATTAATAATTCTTCTCGCAGACCACCCCATCAAGAAATTAAAAAAAACCAACCCTAACACAGTAAGATACTGACATTACAACATAATTAGCATACCAATACAACCAGTATAGTCCCAAGCACTAACCTGTCTTTGCAGTACAACTTGCTTTGCTCTGGGGAATATCGATTTTATTATGTGACTATAATTTGGGGAGTCATCCAAAGTAATTATAAAATTTTACTAATTAGCCACCTTGCTTCTAGATGTGAGTTCAAGGTCACAACTAGAATCTACATCCAACTAGAATTACTAAAAGAAATCTCTTACTGTCAGGAGTTAAATTATCTTTCCGCTTCCCTTCCCATACAAAAAAGAAAATCAATTCTTTATGTGGCCCGTATTTCATTATTGATGCAGAGACGACATAAAGTATCCATAATTCCATTAGCTGCCATCTAAAAGAAATGTTAGTAGGTACACAATGTTTAGTAACAAAAAGACAGGGATCCCATGGTGCCACTCTGGGGGTGAGGCCCCTCATAAAGCCAGCCCCTATTCCTGACAAGGAGTCTATTAAGCCAGCCATCCCCTGCCAGCCATGCACTATTCAAGGACCTCACAGGCTCTGCAGACCCAAAAACTGTCACATCTTTTGTACCTTATCCAGCCAACCATGTAAATCACCCAGTATCACAGGTTACTTTGCAACATATGCTTCTGAGAAGCTTTAGCTTCCGGATCTCATGTGGAGACCAGCGATGCCTCTCTGCAGTCAAGAGCCGACACAACACCAGCCTGCACCTGTTTTCCTTCTCTAAAAGGAAGGGTGCAGAGGCCATACTATGTCCTGTCAGACTCAGAAACCTGTTCCGGGTCGCAACAGGCAAGTGACCTTGGCGGCCAAAGCTATGAGCCGCACCAGCAACCACGGGTGGCATTTTCAGAGGTACATGACTCTACTCCCACTGAAAGAAACGAGCAGAGCTAAATTGGCCGTGGCAGAACAAAGCCACATCAGTGTTTGCTTCTGCTGAGACTGAACGCATCTCAGCAGCTCCCACCGACCCAGAAAAACCAGAATCACCCAACTTGAACCCTGCGCAGCAACACCCGGTCTCAGCCTGCAGCCCCCCCTTCAGATCCAATAAGCAGGATGCAGCTTTATCAAGGTAGGCGGTACCTTGAATTACAAAAAGCAGAATAAAACAAGGCGAAACAGTGAAACATTCTGCCTATGCTCAATGAAGTGTTCCAAAGGATAATAAGTTACCCTCGCTATTGAAACACGCAACTTCCAGTTCATCCTCTTCCTCCTAAGCAGCAGCCGCGCTGTGCCCTGCGCGCGGTGCCTGGAAGCGCCCCCTCCCCCCTTCTCTCCCCAAACACAGCCCCCACACCCACGGAGCAGCTGCTGGCTGAGGGAGCCTTCCTCTAGGAGAAGCGGAGGGTGCAGGGGAGGGAGCAAGGCAGCCAGAGCTGCAGGACAGCGGGCAAGCTCGCCTCTGACCCACGAAAACAGAACACTCCTTCCAAGGTTAGGAACCTTGATTTATATCTCGATAGTACGGTACTTAGATGTATGGAGAGAGGAACAACCTGAAACAAGAGTTGAGGTGGAGTTTTCTGAATAACAAATGTTTCTAAACAAAACTTTTTTTAAAAAAAATATTGAAACATTGTAAGAGAAACAACATAATGTTACAATTAAACTGACAAAAAAAGTGCCACCACCCTGTCAACAAAAGGAAAGCTTCTCTAAAGCAAGCAAACAAGGCAGGCCAATAACCCCAGGCAGCCTGAACCAGCATCCCGGGTCTGGGGTGGCTTTTTAAGTCTGGCACTGAAGGCACACGTGTGACCTGCAAAGGGAAAGCGTGTGGGTTCACCCACACGTTTTCCAGCTCTCCCCCCATGGAAAACAGCAATCACTCACCTACAGGAACTGGCTGTCAAGGGAGGCACAGTAAAAAGTCTCTTTAAAGCGTCAGAGAAGAGAAGTTTTATTTCTCCCCAGATGAACTCTATGTATTTGTTCTACAGAATGATGGGATCCAAGGTGCCTGCAGGCAGAGCCTGAGCATGATGTGGATCCCAAGGAACCCCAACAGGTGAAGGAAAGAGATTCAAATCACACAGCCAAGAGGCACTGCTGTTTGATTTGGCCTCATCCCAACACAAGCTTTTTAGCTAAAAGAAGTGCCAAGCTTCTTTCCTTGCCTTATGAACATTCTAGGAGCACATGGTTAAGTTCACTCTACAGTAACTGTAGCTATCCGAAGCAAGACAGACACAAACATTTTCTCCACAAGAAGTTTCTCTGTAGTAAAGCAACACTGAGCAGGAAGTGAAATAGTAACAGTCTGTGTTTCTAATACAGTGCTACTACAGTCAAAAGATTTTTGCAATAAAATTTAACACCAAATAAAAATTTGCAGCGAGCACTTTTACAACAGAAAAATGCATCAAAATATTTTAAAAGTACAGGAACATCCACCACCATAAATGAGGATCTGACAAAACTTACACAATAGCTCCCTATTTCCGTTTTCTGTGTTTCTTACAGGACTTGGTTTTAAAATACGCTGACAACCACCTGAATGGGAGTCTTTCCCAACAAAAAGCTCCAATAGTTTTTTGTACTGAAATCACATTGAACAAGCCTATCCTCAAAATAAACCCAGAAGGGATCATATCATGAAGTTACCCCCTCTCTTGTCAGTCCAGGATTCATTACAATTTCAATAAAGTGTTATACATTACATTACACTATCCAAATAGTTAAGCACAAGAGCTCTGTACGTAATGCAAAGAACGACCTTGAGCAAGTTTACGTGCTATTGTTCCCCCTCCAAGCCAAATTGCTCAAGCCAGTATCAGTAACTCAACTTAGCTCCTATGCCCCACAAGCAGCGTAGTTAAGTATTAGGTGTTACTGGAAAATACTGATCCGTCTTCCAACTGCGGTCCAAGTTTGCTTGCTTTCAATATTTTTCATTTTCTTAAAAGGAAGCAAATTTTATGTCTGTGAGGTATGAAAAACACCAACTATAGCTAAAACACCAAAACTGGCTAAAACCCAAGTATGCATTGCCCACATGGACCAGAGGGAAGAAGAGAGAAAAATGAGAAAGATAATTCCAATGCACCCTTCTTGGGCCTATCAACCAAGACCACTAAAGATGTTCATAAACCAACTCACAATAAACCCATAACATCAACATGAAAGCGACGCTTCCTATGGCTAAGCCCTCAGTATGACATGCACAAAACATTATCAGTCCCCTTCCCTGGTATTTTCCACACTTTAATGGAACCTTAGCATCAGAAAAGAACACAAAGTGTCTGAAAGCTCTAACACCATCACAGATAATTTCTGAGGAGGTCAGTTCTCAGTAGTACAGCAGCAGGGATCATATAAGGAGGACTGTGTAGACCATGCTGCCAAATCTGTTTAAAAGAAACGCTCTTTTCTTCCATGTGTCAAGACACAGAAATACAAAAGCTAAAGAGTTCAGTAACTCCTTTAGAAGGACACATGCTTAGCTCTAAAATAGACGGTAATGCTGAAATTACAAGTTTAACTCAAGACTGTAGAAGCCAGAAGGGTGACCCAGATAACAAGTAGAACCTGTCCTGATGTGCTGGCCTACATAATGTTCTGCAAACCTCAGCAAAGAGACAAACTGGTCAGAGAGGACAGACAGCTGCTCTATTTCTCACCCAGCACACAGGCTGCCCGACTGCACTGGCAGCATCAGCACTGTGCCGACGTACAGCAACTGAGGGGGTGGCTGACGGTACCTCTCTTGAAAACAGAAAACCTCCAAAGTTAAAGTGAATAGAGCACTGAATTAAAAACAAAAAATTATAAGAGTACCAAGGGCCTTGTATGGTTTTAAACAGTAACACAGAAGCTTTCACAAGTTTTTCTGCTCAATGCATTGAAAGCTAGTTTAATTTTTTAAAAGAACTTATCACTATGTACCACCAGCAGCTCAAATTCACTCAACCTCTCATAAAAACTTAAGGCCTTTAATGTTTCTGAAATCAACTGCATTTTTTTTAGTGGGTGAATTGCTGATTGCCCAACACTAGACAGACCCAAGAGGTTTGCTGAAAACAACGTTGTGGGACACCTCATTAAGAATAAAACATGGAAGCAACAAGGCAGGAAGTGATGGTGTCGCTGTGGGCTGGGAGAAGACTTGGGTACTTGGTGTAAGTCCTTGCCAAGTAGGGCTTAAGATCCCAAACTGCAAAATAACGAGAAACAGCAAATAATGAGAAAGTGACCTTCTTTAAAGGATGGGATCAATGCATGACAAATAGATTAAGCTTGCTGACAGGTAAGTCAGTCTGCAAATGAACTATTCCAAAGTTCGAATTATGAACAGTTTAAAAAAAACCCCACTATTATCTTTTTAAATAAATTTCTCAGGGTTAAAAAAAAAAGAATTTTTTTTTCTTAATTTTTTTTTGTTGTTGCTAATAGACAGCTTGACTGGGTTGCTATTTTGGTTATGTATTTGTTAGTGATGTTTTGGGGGAGGTTAAGATTTGCAGAAACAGTGACACCAACTTCACTGACAGACAGACAGAAAAATGTCCAGATGCTTTACTCCCTGCCTTCCAATTCAGTAGTAATTATGTTCCACAACCATCCCACTGAGACCACACTTGTACCCACACTTACAGTAACAGTGAGCAGCAGAGGCAGATTTTGCTGCATAATGCTTTAAAGATACATCACACCACATCCATCTCCCAATGTCAGGAGACGGAAGAGAGAGCAGGCCGCTGTCAGTCACCAAATGGTTAGGATATAAATACACAATCTTTAAAAATAATCAATCCACGTAGATATATATATAGTGGAAGCAAACCAGGAATGGGAACATTTACCATGAACTCAGACAAAACTCCAAGTGAGTCATTTCAAGGGTAAGTATGACCAATTTTAGCACTAACCGGTTTTATCCATTTTCTGATTACAACTCTTATTTCAGGTACAGTACCAGTCACTTGATGAGGGCTAAAATAATTCTCAAAGTTCTGCCTAATCAAGCAGATATGAAATGAGTCAGGATGTGCTATTTGCTTCCCTTGCTGGCCTGAAGGCAGAATAATTGCTCCTTTTCCTCAGCAGGGAAGGCTTTACGTTTCAATGCGTTTGTGATGACCAGTTCTGAGCGGAGGATTGGCGAGTGGCTAACAAGGGGACCTGCAAACAACACATACAGTTCCTTACGGGTTTAAAGGTTACCTAAATATGAACAGATGCCCATATTCAGCTCAAGAAAAAAAAGGTGGAATTAATTCCACTATCAAGCAGCAGCAGGAATTCTGCCATGGTCTAATCTTTATTGAGGGCAGGTTTTGGGCTTACCTATAATAATCCTTTTTAAGCTGTTTCAATTTTAAGTTTTTGAAACTATTTTATAAACTGTGTCTGACAAAAGCTTGGTTTTAGTCTCCTGTAACTATTTTAAACATTTAGCTGGTAATGGAAAACACATGTGAGAAACAGTATCAAATAATTCTAACAGTAGTATTTCCATATTTTATTTAATCATATTTATAGAGGCAAAGGGGAAACAAAAATCACTTTCTAAGACCAGACAAACCAATCCTGTAATCCCTGCTGCAACTCTTAATAGCTTTAGCACTCTTCAAAATTACTTGACATTTTACTTAAAAATCAAGTTACTTACTCACTCTTCCCTACCATAGATTGTTATATGCAGAGCCACAGATTTGTTTGTTACCTTCAGGCATTTTAGTTTCAATAAACATATACCCAAATTGCATATTTATTTCGATATATAAGAAAGCACCATATGAAATTTCTATCTTTTTTTCCAAGCAGTTAATTTTTTTATATTTTACCTAGCATTATTTTTCCATTTTTTGCCAGCTCCTGTGCTGAAGGATGTAACTGGACTGTCACTATCATCCAATATCAGTTGCTCATTTATGAATATATTTTAAAGTATAAATTGGTTTGAAAAGGGATTGATTTCCATGTAACCTTGCTGCAACGGCTCATCATACTGATTTTGCAATATACTATAATTTTTTTAAAAGGCAGCTAATACTTCACTGAACACCTCAGTCAGATTGTTTGACACAAGACCTTCCATAATCAATTTTTCAGTGCCATCTATGAATGGATAAACTCCTTATTTTATATTGCTCTCTGCAGTGTTGTATCTCCCCCCCCCACACCCAAGCTGAAGAGTTAAGCCAAAATAAACCAAAGGAAGTGATTTATCACATAACACACATGAACTGCAACAATGGGCTCTGGATGCAAAATAGCTTACGCAGCTCCACAAAAGCAAACTAGAGTTTAGGAAACTAACTCTTAAGGGTAGGCAAACACATGTACAACTGGCTAAGTCAGCCACTGAAATCCAGATGATCAGAGGCCAAGGAATCACCCAGACAAAATAAGCTTCATCAGAATCAGAGAAAGAACAAGGAGGGATCACCCTACAAGCTTACTCACATTCATTACTCTTAGCCAGCAATTAATTGTCAGTGAAGCTAGGTGGACCATCAGTCAGATCCAGATTTATCTATTCTTTTCTTGTGCATAAGCCATACTTCCCTTCTTATCCAACCTATTAAGTTTTAATATTTAGTTTTTATTTATTTTTACAGCTGGGGAGAAGAGGTACATGCAAAAAATTACACAGTAACCAAGCTACAACCTGACCACAATAATATAACCAGGTTTCCTATACTGTTCTAGACTACATCATCAAGTTTGCCCTCTGGATTGGTCATCAATATTTTTGTATTGCACAATGCCTCCAGGTCCTCTCTCCAGGTGGCAAGAGTTCACTGTGCATAGGAACTCCTCACACACTATATAAAAGCAGATTTACTCCTTTGCCCCTATCCTCCACTATGCATTACTGAGCATGCAACATTTCTAAAAATCACCTACCACTATTAATCCAGTTGCTAATTACTGTGGGACTCCTCTACAGCAATTCCTGGAAGCCCAATTTTGATTTATGCACCTTGAAAGATTTTGTGTAAATCATGACTTCACCCTTTTGGTTGATTGCTAATATACTGAAGAATAGATCCCAGCAGAGACAGTACTAATAATCCCCTTTCCTGAGTTACTGTGAACATTTACTTCTGTCTTTTGCTGCCTGTCTTTGTAAAAAAAAGGAACTGTCCAACTTTAACAATGCAGAAGTTTCTTAGAAGGGATGATTTTGTCAGGTTCTCTGAAGTATCTGGAATTTTAAAACCTAGCAGATTGCCCTTACTCCCACATGTGTTACCACCTTCAGAGAGCTCTGCAAAGCATTGAACTAACTCTCTTCCATGAAGCAAACACAATTATCTCATATATTCACCTGCCTAATAATCCTATCTTCTATTACAGTTTGCAATAGCAGAAGCCCAAATTACTTTTTTTTAATTTAACCTCTAGCCTGGATCAAAGATCAAAGAGAAGCAAAAAGATTATGAGTTTTCCTCTGAAATCTATTTTACATAATGCTGACCAGAAAACTGAAAATACATTTGTTTTCTAGACTGGAACATCTAGGAAAGCTCAGAAGCACAGCAGAAGGAGGTCTAAGGCCATGATGGAATTAACACAAAAGTTTCTGTCACAAAAGTCTTATCACAAAAGTGTCATCTGAAAAGCTACAGAGTCACTATTCAACAGTTGAAGTTCTAGATTCACACACTTATTAAAAAGGGGCTGAATTCAAATTGCAGCATTCAAATTGCAGCAGCTGAAGAGACACCTAAATCCCTCTACATAAAGAGTCCGAGTCGCATTCATCAAGACCACCACTGCTGCTAGTTATTTTGCTCAAAAACGATCACCCAAGTACACAGTTCAGCAGCACACAGGCAGTAAAAGTGAATCCCTGGTCTCTCAATAGCACAGAGGAAGTCAATTTAACGCTGCTTTCAGGAGCAAGAGCTAATGAAGCCTCGCCCTGTGCAGCCTGTTGGAGCCATGCGTTAGCAGTCACTGTGTTCCTGCATCAGAGGCTTGGCTGGCTCAACAGCAAGCAGGAGCGGAGGCCGAGCGTGACTGCCAGCACCAGGCGGTACAGACTGCCAGGGACAGCCGTCTAGTGCATGCTTGAGAAGGCAAGAGAAGCCCACATATCCTCACAGCTTAAACTCCAAACCCCTGGGCACAAGCAACGGTAAGGGACATCCAGGAAAAGCCCATAGAGACATGGCACTTAATGACTACAGCTTCTAATGCACTTCAGGGTATACATCTTTGTCTGCCTAATTAAAACCAGAAATCGTTTACTGCTCACTGCTGCTCCTGTGAGGGAGGAAACAACTGCAGACTGATGGCAGGAGAAGTGCCCTAGAGGGCACTGAATTCCCTACTACTATTACCTAGCAATAAGGTTAGAAACATCTTTGGAGACTGCTGTCTGCACCACACAATTACGTGTTTAGCGAAGCAGTTGGTTTCACTTTTTCAAAATACCTGCTTGTGTTTCATGAGAAGTTCAAGACAAGCCCTAAAAAAAGGGTGAGGAATGAAATATGTATTATTTCACCTTGGATGGCCCATATGGGGCATGGATACTTTGGCTCTGTCTGCAGAAGCTGATTTGCTGTTACAATGGAGTCAAAGGTAAAAGCCAGTACCTAGAAAACAGAGATCTGGAAAGGCACACAAGTCTAATCCTGCTAAATCCAGATTACTTTGTTCTCCAAAAGTATCGTGCAACACACAACATTAGTCTTTATACAAAAAAGGCTCCACTTTCTTACCAATTTATTGCACTCTGGGTAAAACAGAAGCAAGCTGCCAAACCAAGTCAGAGCCCTTAAGGAAACCTGTGACTGAGACCAGCTCTGACGCAGAAACAGCAGCACAACAGGCCCTACCCAGGTCCAGCAGTAAGAACATCCAGAAGGGCCTTCAGTCTGTGCTTCCCCAACTATGAGCTTAAAATCCATCTCTTTGGAAGCTTCTTATTCTGCAAGGTTAAAGGAACACTCTACATATGAGCCAATTCCATCATCATTTTCAACAGTCAACAAAACTAATCACTCCTTGACAATGAATGATTTTTTAAAAATACTAAAAATTTAGAATATTCAGGAATGACTTCAAATTTAGATGTGTTCAAGATATGTAGACAGCTTTGCACAACTGCATTTTTATGACTCTCTTCCTTGGCTTACCCTAAACTCTTCAAAGGTAATTTCTCGCTTTTTACTTCAAAAGTCTACTTATAAATAATGTTTCTGCAAAACAACTGGCAGGATAGCTGAGCAGAGCCCATTTTTTAAATGTGTACGAATAGAAACAGTATCATTTGCAGACTAAAGAAAGAACAAGTAGAAGATGGCTTACAGCTGTCTACTCAAAAAAAAAAAAAAAAG
>VXBZ01009760.1:211785-226296 GCA_013399135.1 Heliornis fulica
CTCTTCTTCCCTGCATCCTGAAAAAACAGGATTTTACAGTACTCACTGCAGAAAAGCTAGAGGAACAGCATCACTGCTACCAGGAGGCACTCCTCCACCACCAGCTAAATCAACAGAGGAAGCTTTCTGCACAAGGAGATACCATTTACCAGCAGCCTCTGGATTTCAGACAGGCACACAGCATTAGTGAGCTCCACTGAGGATCAGGATGTTATTGTCAGATTAGCATCGGGAAATGGATTTACCATCTGCCTTTTTGGCTCAAAAACTTAATCCTAAAAGCTTGAACAAGTTTGCTTGGGGGCTGGGGAGGTGGTTTTACTTGAAGGGTTTTTCCTACTTTATTTCTACAAAACCAATATGAGAATACACCTCAACTGTAAAAAGAAAAAAAAATTCTTTTCTTAGTACTGAGCAAATTCCCAAATAGCAAGAACATTTGATTACCATCATTTCAAAGATTATGAAGGAAAAACTGACATCATTACTAGGTGCTGTATTTTGTTATTTTCTACCAATGAAAAAGCAAACCTTTTCCCCATTTAATGTAAAATGCTTACTGTAGCATTTATTAAGAAGTCTGATAAATTGAAGAGGTACACTTCAAGTTAATTTCTGTTAAACCTAATCAAAGTAATTCAGAACAACGGGGAACAAGTGGTTCAGTATAATAAAATACTTTTAGGTTTTATGCTCGCTCATGTTTCATACACAACATGTTTCTTGATACTTGCACTCAAGGAAGCTTCAATGCTGAAATCTGGGGAACAGAAAGCAGATGGTGGTTCCAGCTGACAAGCCTGATGAGAAGTTACCTCGAGCTCTGGGATTTGTTGACTGGCATGTCCTACTGGGTTGCTGAGGAACCCATCCATGCACAACAGGGAGATGTTTTTTCTTGCTCTGAAAGCAGCACTAAACAGAAAGTGATGGGCCACTTCCACAACATTGTATTCCCCAGGAGAAAAGTTCCAACCTAAAAGCAAATGCTGCAGGGGAGGCCCCTCTAAATAGACACACACCCCCCTGCCCCAACAGGCAGACTTTTCCAGGCAGTTGTGAAAACAGTATGAAGTCCAGCTGTACAGCAACTCCTCATCAGTGAGCTTGCACCACTTAACTACTCACACATGCAGCATCTCACCTACATCCCAACCAGGTTCTCACACCCAGTATCTCAGCACCACCCCAGACCCTGGACACCTGGAGAACCACACCAGCAGTGTGTGATGGGCACAGGTCCAGACCCGCTGTTGCCCCATGGCCAGAGAGGCTGCTGATAGCAGAACCCCCTTGGGTGCACAGTCCAGAGCAGTGTTTCATTCCACCTCCATTCTGTTTGAAACAAATATTTTAATTAATATTTTCATGTCATAACTTATATATGCATTATTTAAGTGTTGGAAAAAAGTCCAGAGGAAGCCTAGAATTGCCTCTGCATAGGTGGTTTAGGAGAAAAATATTGCATTCTTAGGAAGTTGGTCTTTGCATACAGATGCTAGCACTGTTCCTGCCGCAAATTTATCACAGTTGCATTTTTAAAATGTTGCCCAGAATGATGATAAAAGGCAATAAATACAGAATTTCAAGTACATAAAATTACATGATGGATTTTTTAAATGTTTGTTGCAGGGGATTTAGCTTCTGCTTTGTTCTCAGTGAAGGAAATTATAAGACACCTTAAACTTCTCACTGGTGATAAGATGTATATCTGAAAGTTAATATAATTCAATGGATACAAGGTCTCTTATGTAGAAATAAGAGTTAAATTTTAGTAAGCCTTCAGAAAATTAAGAAAAAATAATTTCAGAAACATGAAAGTCCATCAGAGAGTAATGACGAATATTTCATGAAATATCCACAGGGTTAAGTCAGCCCCTAGGATCCAGAAATATTAACAGTTTGCTCATTTCTACTCCAATTGAAAACTTTAGTTATAAATACACAAGTGACAAGACCATGTGAGATGCCAGCCAGCATCACAGCGACTCCTGTGAAGTTCATACTGAAAACACAGCCAATGTGTTGAGTTCTTAGACTTCATCTCGAAGCTTGGCTTACAAATCCAAGCAGCTAGCAGCGGTGTGGGAGACCCAGCTCAGTAGGAGGAGTTGGGTGAATTTTCAGTTCCTACCATACAGCTGGGGGTTGCAACCTGAGGTCCCACCAGAAGAGCTGCCCATGAAAGTAAAGAAAGTAGTCGGTAGTCTGAATAGTCCTGACCTTTGTTTCCATGTGCTACAACATTACTTGGTACATCAAGACTTCTTTCCTCCTGTCAACATCTTAGCAGCTTTCAATTTGTAGCCCTCTTCCCACACATCTCTGCCTTCCTTTTAATCACTAGTGCCTTCTTCACACTTGCTCTTTAAAACATATCTTCCAAGATCTTTCTGGCATTTCTCACTTCACCTCTTACTCTTTCTCCTTTCTCAACCCATGTTTCACTCTGTTGCCTGTGGGTCACCTGTCTCTCGTGACATTGCTCATTCTTCATGCACTAGAGCCCTTTTTCCAGTGGTCTGTCCCCACAACTTGAACAGTGAAATCTCAGTCTAAATGACATAAAGCATGTGTTGGCATTACTTCCCTTCTGAGAGGGGGACCGAAGCTGGTTTTTAAACATAAAGCCAGTGCAACTACATTCCCTGAAGCCTCCGTGCTCCAGGTGAAGCTAACCTCCTTTCCCAAATGTGTCATGAACAAATTATTTCCAAGTACAAAAGGACTGGCTGTAACCAAACACTAATGTACACTTAATGGACTGCAGATTTTGCAGGATGTTTAAAGTTCCCCCTCTGATCTCTTTGAACTTTGGCCTCCATTTGTTTATCCAGGCAGAGGCCAATGGGTCATACCACTAAAATCAGCAAATTGTTTACACATATGGCAAGCACGCATGGAACTGTAATGTAGTCATGGCTACAACCATACACAGCACATTAACCCAACAGCTTTGGTTAAAATAACAAAGATACAGCCAGTCCATACACAAGATGGGGAGAGACCTTCAGCGCAGTGAAACTCCTGAACTCACAAATTAATTGGTATCTCTTAAGAAGCCAATGCACACGTCCCAGGCCAGCCTAACCCACGCCACTCACCACAACAGTGCTTGTTTCATAGAAAGCAGCAGCTTTTGAGATCACCTGTATCAAAACCTTACAGATTCCTAAGTGCAAGCTGCTAATTGTGCAGTTAATGAAGCAAAGAACATAAAAGCTTGCAAAGCAAAGGCTGGAAGAGAAGCTGTCGCTGAAGGTACATGAGCCCCAAGCACGCTGCTGGGCTTGGTGCTCATGGCCGAATGATGCATTTCACCAGCAGCAACCTACTGGGGAGAAGTTCTTTGCTCAGTGAAAATATATCCTTTTCATTATAGTTTTGGTAGTTTTAAAATTTAAATTTGCTATTAAAAAAATTAAGTACTTAAACTACTTCCTAGGCCTTTAAAAATTAAAAGATCTTTCTTTGTGAAGGTTAAAGAGCCCCTCCAAACAGCATATTTTACATAATAAGAATTACTTGGAAATGAGGCGTTTTCAGAAACACAGAGACTTTTAGTTTTGAAAGTGTGAACCAGGTACTAAATGCCCCCACTCTGTTCCATTGTTATATGGACAGTGGAAGGCATTTGAGAGCAGTTGCAGGATCGCTGTTTCAAGGCATTCCAAAAGTAAGAGGTAAACATGACAAGAACTGAGGAATAGCACCAGGACCTACAAGAAGCTTATCACTTGGCCCTGGTTCAATATTCTGTAACTGACCAGCTTACTGAAACCCTAATGAAGGGAAAGCTATTTTATTTTTCATCCAGCTTCCTGACGCTGTATCAGGGCTTTGTGCCTGGGCAGTAGCACACTGAACAGGCACACAGGTGTGCAGCACACACGAGAACATTATTAAACATTTAGTTACTTGAAAAGCAGAAGTACACCCTCTTTAAGTTTCATGTCCAAACAATACATGCAGCCATGAATTTCCATTTGCAATGGGGATACACCATGCTGTAGCAATAAACACATCGGAGCAAATGCAACTGTGAACCTCAAAAATTACCTGCTTTTAAAATGTAACCCACTTCCTTGCATAAAATACATTTTGATCTTATATTAATCACTTTTCTGGAATAAGATAGTTTGATAGTCCAGCTGGTGATAAGAAATTGGCAGAGGTGGAGCTAATAAGTAAACACACAGAATGGCCCGGGTTGGAAGGGACCTCAAGGATCATTGAGTTCCAACCCCCCTGCCACAGGCAGGGCCCTCAACCTCCAGGACCTCAACCTCCCTAGACAGCCTGTTCCAGCACCTCACCACACTCTGTGAGGAGCTTCCCCCTGATAGCCAACCTAAACCTTCCCTCTTCTAGCTTCAAACCATTTGCCCTTGTCCTACCACTTTCTACCCTTGTAAAAATCCCATTCCCAAGTCACGCTGAACCCTGGCCAAGGGACAGAACACTCCCTTTGTTTCAAGTCAGCAACACACATCCTCTTAGGAGTGTCATCACTTTACCTTTGGTATTTCACCAACAAATAACACTTCAAAATTACGTTTAAACAACTGAAAGAATCCTCATAGCTCTCCTAGATGCAGTTGGCTGTGTCAGTAGCTTCTAATATAACATCTCTGCTGCAAACCTGAGTTTCAATGGTGAAGACTGAAGTGCCCCATTTCACACTTCTAATGGTGGAGGTTTTTCAGCAAAAATTAGGTTTGATAACAGGCCTGAAGACAGATCTGATCATCAGTCCCACCCTGAAAGAATTTGAAGTGAAAGATTAAGTTATTCAAATTCTCTGTGTATGCACAAATCCATCAAGACGGGGTGAGCTTCGATCCACTCCTGTTCTCACTAGCTGGACTTTCCACTTGTTATCTTCAAAGGGCAACACAAAACTGAACCACAGAAAACCTGAACTGTCATGCTCCATCAGGTCTCCCTGTCGGCTGTCCTGGAGAACCTACAACTACACCAGCTCTCAGGCACAAAGGACTGAGGGGAAAAAGACACCGACAGCAAAGGGACACAGAAGGATGACTTGCAACAGAACTTCCCACCTTGTACCAGAGTGGGACACTGGGAGAAAGACACAGCACAGTTGAGCTCAGAATCACAACTGCCAAAGCAAATCCTGCTCTGCCACTTGCCAACTTCAGTGTTTCACTTCACAGCCTCAGCATTACTTAACGTAACAGCGTTGCTGCTGGGGCCGCTCTCCATTCGGCTTACACAGGGAGCCAGACAGCACGACCACCTCACAACACAGCAGCACCGCCGCATCTGCCCGTTTACAGGCACGCTGCCTGTAGATTGGCCGTTAAAAGTACAGGTTTTGCTATAATCTGAACACTATCATATTAATAGTCACTCACCACAATAATACTTCAGGAAGCTCGGGGTCATCCTATGTTTGTCTTTCTGAAGTGGAACTTGCTCTGAGCCCCAACTAGAAATCAGGTTGCTATCTGCCTCTCCTAAAAGGGGAGCTACACTGTCTTTACAGGAAGAAAAAGGCCACCTGCAGAAAGAGCTTATGGTTAGAAAAAGGGAAGAAGCTTCCACAGACAGAGAGACAAAGTAGTATCTTAAGGAGAAACATAACTTGAAGAAACTTGTATGAAACCATAGTCCAAATGGACAGAGCCCAGATACACATTTTTGGCAGTGAAAGAAATATATCAGTGGGTAACATATTGTAAAAACATAATTATTGGCATTGAAGCTTGGATTTATGCTGTACAATGCCCAACAATACAGACAGAGCAAATAAAAAAACCATATACAGCCTTTATGAATTTCCACTTCACACTGCTGGGTAATTCCAACAGCACAACTCAAATTCGTAAAAGGATGAAGGCTATCAAATTTCTAATTACTATTTTAGAATAATGAATGTGATAGCCAAAGTGCAACTTCAGATTACAGCATTCACTTTAATTCTGAGAACAGGTGTAGCCATTGCTCTTCAAGGTTCTCATTTCTCAAAACCAGGGTATGTACAAGATCAGTGGAAACCTGATCAGGACACACCAACATGGCACCTTTAAGAACCAGAGAAGGAAGAAAGAGCACAGGTATGTCAGGATGCAAATAAATCCTAGCACAGCTGTGGACTACTGAGCTTGTTCTTAGCACGAGGCGCTCCTGAATGAAAACAGTAAGTATGTGAGCATCTTCTCCTGTTTCAGGTCAATAACAACTGGACTCTCTACTAAATAACCTGGACTAAATTGTAAGGGGGAAATCTCTTATCTGTAAGCCTAATGGGTGAATGACTATCACTGGAGGGCTTAATAGGCCACAAACAAGTCAAGGCTAATCTTACACTTGTACGTAGGAACTTGAGCAGCTCTTCCTAGCTAATACTTTCATAAACATCCATTTGCTACCAACCCGAGGTAATGAGATGATTCTTGGCATGATTACAATTAGAGTATATGAATGAAAAGGGATTCAACATTCACCCAAGACCATTAACAGACACCAGGCACCATTACAGCTTAAGTCAATCCCTTACATCTGCAGTGTCCCTCTGGCAGAGCGACACTGCACCTCATGTTCTGCTGCTAGCAATAACGAAGGCTGCCCTATCTGAAGTAAGGGATGAGAGAAGAAAACGTTAGGAAGAACTTATTCATAAATATAATAACATAAGAGAAACTCATCTGGGGATGACAGGAAAGATGTGAGGATTCAAAAAAATAGCATCCTGAAGAGAAATATAAAATAGACACCACCAGGAAGGGGCAGAAGGTGGCTGGGGCCAAAAGCCAACTAACCAAGTAGCATACTAGTGGTTTCAACCTGCTGAGAGGAGGCCAAAAATAAATTAGAAAGTATCAAGAAATTAAAGGCAAGAAATGCACTTAACCCAGAGACGGTGGGTACATGTGGAGGAAGACAAACAGCCCCAACAACAAGGTCTCTCATTCCTGAAGGTGGAACTGAAAGTGCTATTTCCTTTTACATTATCACAAAAGCTAAAGATTGCTTCTTCACAGCATTAGCTGCTTAATTACTATTGTTTCATCCTCTCATTGCATGTCTGTAGGGAAAATTCTTTCTACAGTTTAGCAATACTGGATTTTCAGAGTACATTATTTTCACTGCTACCTCCAGAGTAATGTATTATATAAATATAAAATAAACAGGGTTACAAAAACAAACACACATATCCACTTAAAAATTTTAACTTAAAACCTTCTTGAATGGAAAAAAGAAGGTCTGAAGATTATAGATATTTCACCTGACAGTTAACAATTCTGCAATTTTTACTTGGATTTCTTTACAGTAAAAAGGCCTCCAAGGGGATGTCCATATTACAATTACCAGTTAGAGACACCAGTGTAAAATGAGATAAACAGAGAATGGTAGAAACAAGGAAAGAAGTTGTGGTGAGCTCCATAGTTACACATATAGTTATTTTAACTTAGAAATATCATCCTTATTTCACATGTTAGATACATGCGACCTAAGGTTGGAAAGGTATTCAAAAGTTATGGTCTTCCACAAGGTTAAAGGCAAAAGGCTCAAAGAGACCCCACATCCCAAAACTTCCGTGGCTGCACCAGCAGACTGAGGGGATGTGCCCTGAGACCCCTCCTTGCTCCTGCAGCACAGAACAACCCCAGGGCCTCTTCCTGGTGCGCTCTAAGTGCATTGGCAGCATCAGCAGCCAAACCTTGGAGAGGCAGGAGCCAAAGGGATCACCCTTCCCACAGGCAGCTGGAGGTGGAGAGGGAGCACAGAGACTAGAAGTGTGAGCTACTGCTCCTGTGCCTCTATGCAGGAGCAGATGGAGCTCCCTAAACCCAACAATCAGACTTAATTTCAAAAGTATTAATGGGCTACGCAGAGCTTAGCACAAGAAACATTCTTTTGTGCCTGAGCAGCAAAAAGAACCATAAATACCAAACAAAAGAAAGGAATCTGCTATAGAATATTTCAAAGTATTTGTAATATATAAATTAAATCAAAAGTTACTGTTTTTAAATCCTTGCTCCTAATTTTAGGAAGAAATTTAAGCATGAAGACCAACATCCCAAATGCCTCAAATGTAATTCTTGAGTCTAAGAAATGATCCATTTAAGACAAGATGGCTAAATTCTGAACAGAAAGACAGTAACATCCCAATTAGCTTCCTTATGTTCATCTTCAGAATCTTGAAGTCAGTTTTCAACCAAAACAGGATTAATTTTTTCTGGTACTTTAAATGGCAAAAGAAATTCTAGAGTAAAATTCTGGACATCAGACACTACAACTAAAGAGTTGGTTGGGTGGAATTACCTCAGAATCTTGCCTAATTTACTAATTTCTAATAGCTTTGGGGTTTATAACCAGAAACATTAATTGGAGATAGTAGAAAGCACTTCTTTAATCTTCAGTTATTGTAGTCTACTCCATATGTCATAATAGATAATTCAGACTCCTTTCACATACAATTTCAAAACATTTAGAGCTAATTTAAACACTGACTTATCCTCCCTTCATACAAATGCATAACAGTCAAGAGTTTAGGAAAGTCTTTGGCAAGTCCAAGCTCAACCCACAAGCTGCCATGACCACAGAGACAGCATCTCCAACTAGGACACATCCCACAATACACCCCAACCAGATGCTTCTCTGAGGCAACAGCTGCAGCAGCCATCACAGCATTTTCAGAGAGCACATGTGTTATGGGATGAAGGTATTTGAAGGAGCCACTAGCAGGCATTTTTAAAGGTGGCCAGAACAGCAGTACACATGCACACCTGCAGATGTTTCCCCATGACACTTGCAAGCACGTGCCGTGCTGACATATGCACGTGGGACAGTTCCCAAGACCAGCAGAGCCCCACAAGCCCTCATGCCAGCACTCATTTCAATCTACTCCACACTATCACACAAACATCTCTGCAGTCTCATTTTGCTTCCCCCCGCCAAGAAAGATATGAAAGTCTAAATTTTGTACCTGTGAGTTGCATTCTCAAATTCTAAGTCTACAGATCCCCTATTGTTATGTACTGAATACAGACCATCCACTTTACTCTTCTGCACTGATTCAGAACAGGGCAGAGCCAGACTGGTCAAAATGCTGACTGTTCTGTCAGGCATTTTTAATGATCAAAATAAATCACTGCATTCAACTCGCCCACTCGTTGGCCAAGTTTTCCAGCACAGCAATGTTATACTGTCCCCCCACCACTCTGTTTACACATACACTGTAGTAACGTATCCATCATGGTCTGCAATGGGCACTTACACAGAAGTGTCTCGGTATGTCTCTGTTCCAGTCTATTAACAGCTTAGGTATATATAGCTATTGTCTGATGAGGAGTCCTGAAGACTTTTTTTAAATGTGCACATACCCCAATGAGAAGAGCATCTGAAAACTAACATACTGAATTTATGTTATTTGGGGTTTATAATTATTGCAGTAGACAATGAGTCAGAAGTCTGATGCAAAAGGGTTTGGTTTTTTTTACAACTTTGGCATAGGGTTTCAAAACTTAGGCATCAGTGTGGCAAACACTGATAACATTTCATCAACAAACTGTCCTAGGAAGAACTCAATGCACTTAAAGGAGCTGTCCCTCTGCCTTCCCTCCCAATCCCTGACAAGTATTGAATCTCTCAGATGTGAGAGGAAAGCAGTCTTGTGAAAGTCACAGCACATCAGCATGTGATGCTCACAGTAGCTGCTGAAAGCAGAATACACTGGGTATCAGAGGCAGCTGGAAGAACCATGATTGATTTTAACTACAGTATTATTCTAGGAGCAATAGCTGGAGCCCAGAGGGCACACAGGTTCTTGATCTTTGAACTGTAGCCTTATCCTTCCATGGTTCTGCCATCTATGTGGTAATTAACATACTTCAAAGTCTGCATCATCTTTATACCTCTACGACATATGTTTAAGTTCACTGCAGCTGCACAAGCCCATCATTTGGTCCTTTCACTCTTCCATTCCTGCAAGCCTTTTGCTCTTTGCCAGGCAACTGAAATACATGGGCCTTTAAAGCATTCAGGTCTCCTTTTTAAACAGCAAGTATTGAAAGCTCTGGAAACCCCTGCAGTCAGGGACTCCATTTGCTCTGTAAGACACCACATAAACAACCATTGCAAGCTATGGTATGCATTCTGTGATGCAACAATCAATCACTAAATAGCAAGTTACAATTCACAGCAGTTTCAAGAACAGCCAAGTTACTATTTCCAGATCTACTGAAAGCTGCAAATCAGCCCTACAACATACTTGCAGGGAAAAGGGAATAGAGGGGAACCACCACACACCCACAGGAAAGAATTTGTAAGGTTAAAAAGCAAGCACATAGAAAAACTCCACATTCACGTTCAAACGTATTTGAATGCAACACAAGCACCTTGCTATTCTTCAAAGTCTACTCCAACTTTCACAAGAACAAGTAATTATCACACCCTGTAATATTACAAGTACTAGAGAGTGAACGTGGAGAGTGCCACAACCCAACCTGCGCTGCTACACTAGGGCTGCCTAGGCACACTTTTAGCAGAGAAGCAGCTCTGCTTTAGAGCAGCAGCCCAAGCTACTTGGGCTTCTTGAATGCTGGTTTTGTTGTAGAACAGCAATGGATCAGTGAACATGTGATAACAAATGATGTGATTCCAGGATGTCAAACTGCCCTGCAGCACAGTGGCTTTAAACTTCCTCTTCACATGATCAGATTAACACTCAGGCCTACATAAAAGTTCAGTTTACAAGTTCACACTTCAAAAAAAAGTCAACCAAAACAAAACAGTCTCCTTTGACTTTCTCTGGGATAGTATAGGAAGCTATCCTGCCTCTTCCAGCAAAACTATCCCACGAGAAACCGGATGGGAATTTTTCTCTCTGCCATCTCACAGACCACAGCTATCCTTCTTTACTTAGAAATTATAAAAGGGACTACCAAACTCATTCACATCCTCCTCCTGTGCTTGCATCTTTCTAGAGCTCCCTTGAGCAGCCCTGTGAACACTACAGAAGGAATGCAGAATGATTCCTTGTGTGGAAGCCGTACTTCTGCTCAGTGTGGCAGATATTTCCAGTATTATGAGAAACTGCTTTAGCACACAAATTCAGTTTGCAAAAGTATCTCTGCCCTGCCACACCAAAAAAAAAAAAAACAACCCACAAAAAACCTGTAAGCACACCATTTTTTTTTTAGTGTCCAAGTAATTGCAAAATACATATGATCCTCTGATATTCACTTGTATGAAAGCACTCAGAAAGCTGCTATTTAGCATCTGGCTATAATAACCTGCAAGGCTTCTTTGGATAAAGATTCTTTCCCCTAGTGCTTATTACAGATGTTTATGAACAGGCAATCTTAAAGAGGGTTAAGATATTTAATTATGTTTCTACTTTGCATATCAGGTGTAAGGCTAATGAGCAGAGAATTTATTTTTGACAGAAAACCTAGAATACCTCATCTAATTGAGAAGAATAAAAGAATAAATTCCTTTAGAAATTACTAATTGAAAGGCAGGTGTTGCCAACTTGCTATTATTCTCCTTTCAGAAGGCCAAGTTCCACTCATAAAGCCCAAACCCCACAAAAATGTTGTTCAGTCATCTGTTTTTGTGAAATCTATATGTTTATATTCATGGCTCCTCCTATGACTCAGGATAGAGTTTTACACAAGAATAAGGTTCCACTTATTACCTCTTTCAGCCTCTACTCCAACTCACAACAAGCTGATTGTAAGTAACCGGACACGACATTGTATGCTGAGCTGCATATGGACCTGGCAGAGCACACATCTTCCTGTGCAGCAACAAGAACTGGACAAATCCCAGTTCTGCAACTCATTTTCTGGCTAATGCTTCAAGGTGACAGCAGCAACATGCTGCACCTTACTACCCAACAATTTCATTTGATATTTCCCCTTTAGATCAAAAATAGTGCTTAATCCAAAGCCCCATGTTTCTGGAGAAGAAAGCGCACCAAGAGTGCACCTTTTCAAATGAACTAATGAACAGAGCTCTTCATTATAAAAACCACCAAAAGCTGTATTTGACCTGAGCTCATAGATTCTTGGGGATGCACAGCTGCTTCTGAGGGTCCTGGAAAGGCAATGTGGAAAGCAAGCCTACTGGCCTGAATTCAAGTATGTTCATGCACACCACGTAAGAGTTCCCACTACTACAGGAAATTTTTACAGGATCTACAAATCCTATTTGAAAACCACAGATTTAAAACATATCCTCCAGTAAACAAGAGTTTTACTGTTAAATATACCCAGGAAGTTTCAAGACCTTCTTTCTCAAATCTGTTCATGTTCTTTGGATACAGATTTCTTGCCGCTCCACTTTCCAAAAGGGAAAATTATCTTGATATAAGTCATACCATCATGACAAGACAACTGACAAGATACTAGTTGTGGGTAGTAACTATGGGATGCTGTCTACTGACAGTGGACAGTTACCTTTCCCCAGGACACTGTTCACAATTAACGGTAAAGCAAAAACATTCTACACAAGAAAAGCTGAAAGACTGTGTAATTAAAAAAATCTGGTAACACTTACGGTCAAGTCCGTTGATGTATCTCATCGTAATCTCACAGTGCCCCCAAACTGCACTGACTATGGGGTAAAGTTTTTTCCCTTTTAGTCCTCTGAAGGCCACTCCAAGATACTGTCCATCTACCATGAAGCTAAGCGTCCCTTCATCCATATCCAAAACCACCAGTAAAGAGTCTGGGAGTACAAAAGACTCATCTGGTTCCAAAAAGACAGGATATGTGACTCCAGGCTGGTTTTTACAGTTGTGGTATAGTTTGTTGCGTCCCAGATCCCAGCCCCACGATTCACTGTTGCTACCAACCAATGACGTGTACCCCACTGAGTGCAGGGGGGCTTCAGCTGTGGAGACACCCACCACAGCATGAGTTCCCCGCTGCCTCGTGGGCCAGTGGATTTGCCAGACATGCAGGCCTCTTGTGTAGCCAACTTTGCCTCGGATGCAATCTGTGCTTTGGGCAACTGGGTGCCTGTGAAAAGTCAGTTTATCATCCTCCTTTACAAATATATTTAAGGAGCGATCTTCATTGTTCCAAGCATGTTTATACTGAACCTCCAGCTTGGCAGGGGGCATATCCAACAGCATGTCCAGTCGCGCCGGCTTGCAAAAATCTGGGCCTCTCAGCTCTCGTTTAACAGGTCTATAAGGAGGCTCCCTCACATCCACAGACTTTATGCTCCCTGAGATTTTCTGGCCCATTGCTTGGCTGCAGATTTACAAAGGAGAAAGAGAAGTTGACTTTGGCCCAGCGTTACCTCATGCAAGCGCTTTTACACTGAGCCAGTGGCCTGACAAGCTGACTGGATTTACTTGTCCCGTTCGGAGCTTTTTAGCAGCAATGTTTTCAGAGGAAAAACACTCCTGAAAGAAAGCAGAAAGTTTCCAGTTAGTTTAAGAAAGCCAACAGAAAACCCGCAGCATATTTTTAAAGAACTACTTCTCATCCCTACTAATTATTTCAAACACCAGGGCAGCTGACAACTCGCCACTTTTTGCTCAGTATCCTACAGCACTAACCAGCCTGCCAGCAGGATACTCCGAGCCCACCAGCACAGAGCGCAGACAGTCATTTCCTCCAATTCATAATAGGACGCAGACATTCCCCACCTTCTGCCCTTCCACCCATTTTGTCTGGCCAAGTTCACAGCAGACTCGAACGCATACGCTATTCCCCAGCAACAGCGATAAACCTGATGTTTGGTGGCAGCTTCGCTTTCACTTGTACTTTTGTTTCACAGCCTTAGAAATACTATGTCAGCATCTGTTCATTTCCAGGTGTCCTCTCCCCCAGGCCCTGGGCACACAGGGCTTCAGCACTGTTACACTTCAGCACTGTGAAACAAGTGCAGCCAACAGCAAGTGGTCACAAATTTTAAATGCTTACTTTTAACATACCCTGACCTTAAATAAAATTTTTAAAATCCCAAAAGTCAGAAATCTTCAGGGGTTTTTTTATAAATGAGTGTCGGAAAAGAAGACGCTGGGAGACCGAAGGTAGTGACTACCTTTTATTATCTCCACTACTTGCAGGAACTGCATATGATTTTATACTTTTTAGTTACATTACAGCAATTTGAGTGTCATTACATGATTGAATAACATCTTGTTTTTGCAAGTAGTGATTGGTTAGGCATTACGTAGGTTAGTATCTTCTGTTATGGCTTGGTTACAACCTATCTGAGGGTCCAGGCCCAGATGTTCAGCCTCCTGTTTTCATCTAGTGTTCAGCCACGGACGAGTCCACAGGCTTTTCCCCACCGGAGGAAGGGGTGGACACAGATGGAGTCCCAGCCGATATAGTGGGGGGTAGGGGCATAGGGTCTTCAGAGAGCCACACTTTACCAAATTGCTCGTTGTCATGTCTTGCCTGTGCTACTCCATCTACAGCTCTTTTGTCTGCCTCATGCTGTAACATAGCATTATAAACAGTTTGCCACAATTTACTATATTTTTTAGCAGTCTTATCCTCTTCTATTACATTTTCC
>VXBZ01009760.1:226578-246754 GCA_013399135.1 Heliornis fulica
AGTGATTGGTTAGGCATTACGTAGGTTAGTATCTTCTGTTATGGCTTGGTTACAACCTGAGGGTCCAGGCACAGATGTTCAGCCTCCGGTTTTCATCTAGTGTTCCGCCACCAGGTCACGTGGACCTGATAACATACATACTGTTCCGCTCACTCAGAACTTTGCTTCAGGCCAGAGATACTCTGCAGCACCATGGATTTGTACTGCTAGCCATCCCCCAACAAATGAGCTTAATAAAAAAATTTTATAAAGATGTGAAGAGGAGGCATGGAAGGACAAAGACTGGCATTTTCAGATCTTCAGAAGACTTTTCTATATGGAAAGCTACCCCAACCAGGTATTTCTTCATGCCACTGGACAGCATGCTAACCGTTTTCTATTGCCATAGTAGGCTGATGCAGAAGAGTGAACTCAATAAGCTGCACAGTGAGGGGAACACAGATTCTGAAATTGATTCTTTCACTGCTTCCATGGACAAACATGGTAAGGTAGCTGAAAAGAGTCAAAAGCACCCAGGAAAGATACTGTGCAGCCTGGATACATTACATTCATTCATCTCTTAGAGCTCAGGTAGAGTGCAAAGGAAAATCAAGAACTTCTAAAAGTAGTAAAGATAAAAAATGAAAGCAAAGTCCTATAAACTCAAGTAGATGATTGACACAGATCAAATAAAGTATCTGCACCAGCAGACATACTTCTGTCTTTTAGCAAAGTGTCAAGTCCAGGAATGCTCAAGTATAGCTGTGGAGACCCACTCTATTTACTGACAGAGTGATGAAGTATTTCAAGAAGCAGCAAAAGGAAAAAAAAGAAAAATCACCAGTCTCCAAGAAGCCTGAAGCACCTAAGCACAGCTTGTTTTCATAGAGCACCAAGCAGCAGGTAGGGGCAGAGATGACCTGCAAAAACATCCTGCAAGTCTTTTACTCTGTAAGTTACATGTTCACATTACTCCCCTTAAAGACCTTCTATCCCAGATATACCATCCCACTGCAAAGATCATTTCTGAAAGGAAACTGACAATGAAAGGAAATGAAATAGTGTAGGAAAACACCACCTGTAGAATATACCATTCAACCTTGTTTCAGAAGTAAAGTCCTCATACTATTTACAACAGTCAATACTGTGTAAAGTGTTTTCTGCATATATTAAATGTAGAAATGGAGAAATACCAGTGCTATGTGAAAGCTTTCTTACAAAAAATACAGTACAAATCTGAATTTTTAAATCCACGTAACAGTTAAGTTACTGAATGTTATTTTTTGGTGAGTGTTCCCACATAGGTATATGTGCACACATGAACATAAAACAACCACCTCTTTGCACCTAATTTAATCTTTAAAATAAGAACTAAACATAAGCCCCCAAACCCCTTACATCATGCTTACAGGATTCAAAAAAAGATTCACAGGAGCTTGCTCTCACTGTAACAGTGCCACAACTTGTAAATTACCCCACAGGACTTCAGCTCAAATCAACACTTTACTCCTTTCCAACTATCTAAAAAGAATTTCAAAGTTTAAGCAGTAACTGCATTTACCTTCCCAGTTGCCATTTCCACTACTGCAGAAGTGCTCACAGTTTGTTTCAAAGGTGTGATGGCAAATTTTGCCCACCAAAGCAAGTCAAATTCTTGAATCCACACTACTAAACCCAGGGGTAAATGAAATACTGATGGCAATATACACACAGGGAAGCAATAGGGAGTGTCATCAAGTAAGCACGCTTTCCTGGGACACATGCTATGGGGGTGGGCAATTCCTTTTAAAGAAAAAAAGGTATGAGATTGATTGAGCTTTAAAATAACATATATAGGTGCAGGGAAAGTGTCAGTTATTGAAAGGGAACGTCAGTGATTTCTGCATGAGATTTAGCTCCACATGCCTTTGAAAATGTGCTCTTTAAAGCACAAGGCAATTATGACATTCCTGTCAGGGTACACAGGGGAGGTGGCTGGGGAAGTCCTCAGTGCAGCCTCCCGTATCACTTCCTGATCACAGGCAAAACTGAACTTGGCACAAAGGTTTACTTGGCAAATCACCAAGATATTATAAACACCAAAGTGACTCACTTGGCAAGCCACAGACATTCTTCCTAACATGCCCCAAACTAACAAAAACAGGCCACTAATAGATTGGTAATTCAGAGGAGCAAAATGCTCGATTGTAAGTACCCACATGCACAACTGTGCCTTTACTCTGGGATGTGCTTGGTATGCACTTCAGTTTTAAACTGTATCTTTTATTAGGTCTTTCTTCATAAATGGACATTACCAAATAGTTTAATTATATTAAAGCAACATTTTGCCAGATAGCTTTGTATGGACATAGGACTGAAGAGTAATGTAAGAGTCTGACAGTTTACTGATGCATTTATGATGCTGCAGCTCCTAAGCAGCAGTACAGCTCGAGAGCTCCCTTTCATCAAACACTTTCTCCCACTCACCTGTTATACTCTCCTGCATCCTAGTTCTGCATAACTGGCAAACATTCTCAGCTTCTGCATGAAGGCCAACCTCAGCTGATCTCACAACTGCTCTCAAGTATCGACAGACTTGAACAAGTAAAGGCAAAATAAAAAGTCGATATGTAATCATTTGCACCAGCAGAGCAATAAAGGTGTAACCCTATACTGGCTGTGACCAAACAGCTTTGATTGCTGGAGCTCAGTAACAGCCAAGGAGGCAGTGAGAGGTTCCAAAGCACTGCTCCTGCTCACAACCCACAGAGCATGAACATCAGCTCTACAAGGAGCGGCTCATGCAGAAAGTCCTCCTGGCAGTTCACAACCATCGCAGTTGCTTGCAGGAGCAACCAGCCTCAGAGCTAAAACTGTCTACTCCCTTTTCTTACCTGCATCCTGTCTGCTTACACCAAGTAGATGGCAGAGACTCATAACAAGATGAGGAACAGCAGCAGAGCCATCATATTCCCCTTCACCCCACACCAAGTTGCAGTGGCACAGTTTACTGAGGCTGAGCCTGTCTCCACTGACAAACTTCCCCTCCCTACATCCACAGGTAATGTCCTACTTCCAATGCCAAAGCCTCGGAAACATCACACTCAGACCATTACCCTCAGGATCTCCTGGCAGCTTCTCCCAGGGAGATACACAACTATCACACAGCAGTGGGCACTGGGAAAGGCAAGCACAGTGCTTGCAAGGGCAAGCGGAATGGCTACTAACTCACATTGCAGTGGCACTCCAAGCTCCTGTCTGCAGGACTGGATGGCTACACCAAACAGGATCAGTAAAAGTTAGGAGTCAACAGGAAAGGCTGGAAAATTATTCCTTTCAAATTATGTATTATTCAGTCCATTTTCATACATACTTGGTGGTAAAACCTTCTATCTCCTTAATTAGTAACACTTGCCAAAGCACAGCATCATTATTCAACTCCTGTGACTGTCATCTCATACTATTAGAAACTTAAGATTTCCTTGCCTGTATCTTCTCACTAGAGAAGGAAGCCTTCTGAAGTTAAATGAGTGTGCCTTTTCACTATATAATTTTAGTTCTAACCTTTTCCCCAAGATTTGTTCTTCCAGTAATCTTAAACCACTACACAGGAGTTCGGAAATAAAGTATTTCAGTCTGGCTTTATATGACCTCTCCATTTTACCTGTTTAGTGACTGCAACTGATCCACAAAATACCTTTGATCACAGGGAAAGCTGATGAAACTTAGTGTAAAAGAAAGTAGTAGGAAGAGAAGAACCATACATTAGTACATTCCTGTGGCAGTTGGAAGTCTCTGGTGGAGAACAGCATTAGTTTTTGTAACCTAGATTACGTCTGTTTCACACTCATGCTATGCTTTGTCAGGATATGATGATTAAACACACTGTACAAGACCAAGCCAACTCCAAACAGGAAAAGTGTGTCAGCGTCGCCTAGCAGTGTCCTCATGCAGACTGCCAAAATACTTGGGGAAATTATTCACAACAAAAACACACGCTATACTTACCAGAGAAAGGCTTGCTGGGACATCACTTAGCTGTAATTAAATAGGGTGCATTTTTTAACAACTCGGTACGTTGGCATCAGAATACCACAACTGCTGATAGAGGAAACGTGCTTCCTGCAAAGTCAGCTTCCAGCATTCAGAGTTATATTTCCCTCTGGATCATCATGCACTAGACATGCAGAAAGCTTGAAAAGCATGCATGCAAAATTACACCATGCATATGTAATTCAAAACTACAGTAAGAACATCCTAATGCTTAGATTAATTCTGCTAAATTGACAGCTACAAAAAAAAAAAGCAAGCAGCTGGTGGCTACCAATGAACAATGCTGTGAAATCAGTGAAATTGCCTGTCAGGAAAAGCAGGGAAGGTGTTCCCTCTATCTACCAGCATTTCAAACTTCTACACAGCAGTTCCTACTGATTGCTATTGGCTCTGGTTGGGTTTCTTCCTTTCTGCAGTCAGACCTCACTGCCACCTCCCTGTGCCAACCTGGGCTAGGTCACCAACAAGCAAGGACGCCTGAATGCTAAGAGAACTGGGGCAGGAGGTTCTGAACTGAGGCCTCTTCTCCACGGGGAACAAAGTTGTTCTTTTCCCAGATGCTTGAACAGAACCAATTCCCTAAGTATTTGAGTACTCAAGCAGTATCCTAGTCCTAACATCTCCATAGGAGGAAGAGGAAGAAAAACACCAGCTCTGCTGAGCAAGCTGATGAAGGGTTTATAAGTTCAAGGACGTTTACCTCCACCCAGACAATGTAAAGGCATTGGGCTCAGTATGTATCAACCACATTCCCTGTGTGCAAACAGCTACGTAACCACGACAACACTGTTTTGATGGTGACAATGAATTAAGCACGTTTCTGGCACCTTAAAGAGCCTGGCCAGCTCAGATTCAACTACAGATCCTGGTATCCAATATTGTTAATTTATTGCCTATTTTGAACAATGTTGGCTTTGTATGTCAAACTGGGAATATACAGTAACAATACATCCAGACAAAAATGCCCAGATACTCTAAGTTATCCTGTGCTACAGATAAAATTTATGCTGCATGCACACTTCACAACTGACATTTAACATGTGGGATGAACAATGCAGCAGTAAGTCATGACTTCTTCAATTCCCGAAAGGAATGCAAATCCTGAAAATCCCATGGACATTCCTCTGTAAAGGGTAACTTGTTTTCTAATGTTACAAAAATGTAATTGTTTCAAAATTCAAGATAAGCTTGTTATGAAAATAGACTGTGCATTTAGCTGCTTGGAATTAGAATAATCTGAAATACCACGCCATCTGTACTGCCAGAGTTAAAAGCAGGTTTAGTCATATGATGAAGTATTCTGAAAGAATCTTGAGTAGCTAAGAATACAGCTGAATATATATTTCTAAATACTTCCATCTACTGTACTTTGGAACTAGGCTTATTTGAGGTTTGGGGTTATTTTTATGCCTTCCATCTCTCTGCATGTGTTTCTGGAATTTGCCTCTCTGGTAGTGAAAGTCAGTTTTAAATGCAAACATATATTCTGAAGAAACATGAAAGATGACAAAACCCCACTTCTACTCTTTAAACAGCTTTTGTGCATAATGACTCCTCAGAATACAGCAGTGTAATTTGAAAAACAAATATAGCAACATAATACAACAAAAATTGCCTTTTTTTACTATGGAAGTATTTTTTAAACCAGCAACATTCTCATTCTAAAGTTACTGCAAGGAAACTTTTACTTTAACAGGAAGACCCATGTGATTCCACAATTGCCATAAGCTTACAGATGTTCAAGCTGCTCCATCCCTTGTACCACCCCTTCCCATTCATTCTTCCCTTTTGTCTTGCAGCCACCTGCCTTCAAAAGGCCTTGAGATGTGAGTGAAGTCTTATTTTCTTTGCCAGGTTTTTTCAGGTAGATAAGCCTCTGATCTGGCACATCAGTCACACAAACACTCGCTCTAGACTAAGGAACAGGAGACAAAAAAGTAAAAAGCAGAACCATCTATTTAAGCAGCAGCCCAAGCTGCAGAGTGACTTTCCACAAGCTGCCTTAGGGGCACAGTGAACTTCAGGGCTAAGTTCAGCACAGTCACGAGCTTCTGCTTGTATCTTCATCACCCTTCCAGCACAAAATGATGCATCTTCCATCCTTCAGCCGCCCCTCTCATACGGTAAAGACCTTCCTGCCTTTCCTGAAGGCCTGACCCAGCCGTTGAGAATATTCAAGTGTCAGGGTCATGTTAAAAGAGCAAACGAACACATGAAAAAGGTTTAACACTAAACTCAGAACTATGTTTTCAGGTCTGCTTTGCATTTTACAAGATCGTTTGCCATTTTTACTCAGCCATGCTTCACCAACTAATACCAACAGGTGTGAGACCACATGAGATTTTAAGCTCAAAGTGTAAGTATGTTTTAATATTGCAATTTCTCTCCCGTCACTGCCCTAATACTTTTTAGGCAATTTATTTTATTCTTGCCTTAACAGCTTTGTAAAGGCTCAATACCCCTACAGCTTCCATTTCAAAACCAGTTCATTAGATTATAACCATGATGACTGAACATTTTGCCAGTACCTTTCTTTCACTGCAATGTACAATGGAGCCAGTTGGCCTTCAAAATGAAACAAGAGTTAGAAAGTCAGATGAGGAAGACTCCTGGAAAGCATCATTCCTTACTGTGCCAGCAGCAATTCCCAGGGATGAGCCCTTAAGCAGACTGAAGAAAGGTCCAAAGATGGTAGGAAGTGACAGTCAGACAGACAAGAGCTCCTCTAGCTTAACACAACTGTCCACTACAACTTTATTGCAAGTGCAGAAATGCACTCTTGCAAAAATCTGGCCCCACTGCTCAAGGTCCAATCACAGCATTAGATACGTTAATGTATTCCAAGCCTGGCAGGTCTCTCGTTCACGATGGAGCCTAGGTCCACAACTGGTTTTCTGGAAGCAGTATCATGAGGAGGACAGGGGCACAGAGGAACACCCACTAACAGCAACTCTTCCGTTTTAATGGCATGGCTCCTGCAAATCATATTTGCAGACCCTGCAAGAGACAGCTCCACTCTCGCAGTGCCTGTCTACAGTTGTGAGCAGATCTGCCAAGTGCTTACCCTCTCTACCTTTTTGTCTGCAAAAAGACATTCTCTAACAGCTTAAAATTTGCAATGGTCTCAGAATGGCTGAGACATTTTTTACACCTTTAGCTTTTATTTCTTACTTCGTTTAATTCTCAGTTGAACTGCAATGGCAGCATATAAACAATCCCTGTCAGATGCTCTCACCATTTGTGGGACGGAAGCAAACCCATCAGATGCTCCAGTTGAAGCTGCCTATCAGAGGCAGTTCCTGATCTGACTTGGATGACTTTAATACTTCCAGAGTGCTGCCAAAGTCTGTGGACAAAAATGTACTGTTCCTCTGATTAACACAACAGGCGAGAGTTGAAGATATTGTCCCCACTGCAGCAAGCTGGGCAGACTCGGAAGGTGGTGATGCCCAAAAAGGCTGTCTAAGACAAACCACAGGTGATCTGTCATAGGGAGACAAAGATGCACACAAGGCTCAGGCCCATTCCCTCTGCTCAGGATTGTGTTGGGATAGGGGGAGGGAGGGCAGGGCTGGAGGGAACCCAGCCATTGTACTCACACAAACATGTAGAAGATGAATACACAAGAACAAGTTCGATCCCAAACAAAAGGGTATTCTTTTGTTTAATAGGAAAACAGGCTTACACAATCACACCATCTGCATCCCTCCTAACCCTTCCTCCTTAATTCAGTCAATAGCCACCATCAGCCAAATTTGACACCACTGCAGCAGGCTCAAAGATAAGCTGCTGTCCCTATAGAAGGGGCAGCTGGGGAAAGGACAAACGTCTTTGAAGTGACCCCGTGGAAGACCAGGCTGGCTGCAAGAGTTCACAACTTGCCAAGGAACACAGAAGAAAAAGAGTTCACTTCAAAGCTGTAACTACAGGCAAAGCATCTTAAGATTTCAAGTCAGCCACAAGAGAAACCCAGGAAGCAATGCTTCATTAGGTCTGCACTTTCTGAAGAGACTTCTTTTAAAGAACATAAACAAAGCAAACAGACTTTATATAACTTAGGGAAGCATCATCACATACTTAGATTAGGTAGGTGATTCTGTATTTCCCAGATAAGGTGATAAATGAAGTTATGTATAGCTTTTGAGCACTAACAAAAAGACAAACCAACTTCCTGTTAAGTGTTTTCTAAAAAAAAAAAACAAAACCCACCCCACACTATTTTTTTTAAGCAACAGCAAAGAATTTCATCTGTCTTAACCACATGCCTCTGCTAAAGCCCATCTGCCAGGGAAGAACAATTGCACAGATAAACGAGCATGATGGAGAAAGTAATATGATAGAAACAAACTGCCTGAGGTCCAAACAACAGAACTGTTGAATTGTTTTTCCTTACACCAATCAGCACTTTCCCATTTTACAGAATTTTCCTTTGTGTTTGGGTTTTGGGTTTGTTTTTTTAAGAAATGGCACTTCGTAATGCAGGAGAGACTAAGAAAGGGCACAGGGCTTTAAGGAGTTAAAGATTTACAGCCAGTTACTTCTCCACATCAAAAGTCTGTGACTCCTCCTGAAGACCTAAGGGACACCTTGCTGAGCACTCAGGATGGGTCTCAAGCTGCAAAGGCCACAGGGAATGTTATTTTCTTTCACTATTTTTCATTGTCTTAGAGCTGGATTAAGGAGACAAGCTGCCTTTCCAAACAAATGCTGTTTCACAGAAAAAAGTATCACAGGCCGTTTCCAGCATTAAAAAAAGGTTTTTGGAGAGGGGCTCCAACTAAGAAAAGCCATGCTGAAAGAAGTTACTCCTGAGTGGCATTTACATCTCTTACTGACCTAACAGTGTACATCCTAGAAGGATTTCACGTTACAAATGCCAACAATTCCAGGTATTTATGACCACAGGGAAGTACTTTAAAAGTCCACTCTAGACTTCCTAATAGAGGTATGGATAAAAATAAATCAGCTTTGTGCCCACCAACAAGAGGGTTGCCACAGACCATGGTCTGTAAGCTCAAACACAAGGTCTTTATTTCTCAAAATAACTTAACACTTAAGTTCCCACTGCTGCACAGCCATCCACAGAGACTTTTCTTTCAAGTGCCATTTTATTTGTAACAATTAATTACTAATCATATTTCATTATTTACTGCAATGGGGGGAAGGGAGAAAAGATGAAAACCATTTTGAAGACATTTTAACAAGGATGCGAGTTTTGTTGTAGATTTAAAAAATATCAGTATCACAGTGAATCAGAGGTGGATGCTGCTCCTACTTTCTCCACAGACACTGGCTTACTTCAATTCCTGGAAGACCACTGTTTCCAAATTTCAACTAACCACCTTCAAAGATTAACCAGATACTATAGGTGGGATTCACCTCACCACATTTTGATTCTGTGATGCAGATAAGCTCATCACTGGGATAAAAATAAGGCCTGTAAATGCCCATTTTGCTGCAGACATAAATCTCTAAATTTAGAGAAGGGGAAGGAATTCATCTCCCATACCTCCACAATCAACGTTACTCATTTAATATTCACATCACAACCAACATTGAGAAAAGGGGAGAAAACAATGCCTATACAAGACCAGCAAAAAATACGCAGATGTTTGTCTAACATTTTAGTACCTTTTAAAGACTTTTACCTCCAACTTCACAACAAAGGTTCTTAAGGCTAGTTCAGCCTCTAGCACTTCTAGAAGGAGAAAAATCACCACAAGCACACTCAACCTCCACCTTTCATTAGGTAGCCAGTGTCTGTAGAGTCATCAAAAACTACCAAAATGTTTACATCGTTATTTTTATTAGCATAGTATAACCAAGGGGAGGAAAAGAGGTACCACTGCTGTCAGGGTCTTCTTGGGAATTATTGTGGGGAAAAAACAAACAAACAAAAAAACCCACACAATCACAACACACTAGTTATAAACACAGATTCCCATTTCCAATGCTATTACGTGGATTTAAAGTCAACTTTTGTGAGACACTGATGCTTCCAATACTGCAACAATACCTACCTTTATTTAGAAAACCATTCAAAATAATCTGTGTCCATGTACCAGTGGAACTGAGGACATATTCCTGCTGCAGTGGCAAGCCAGGGCCAGATGCAAAGACCTACAATTTGGAAATAAACAACTGGTTGGACCAGCAAGCTGAGAACATTAAGACAGCCACACAGAGTTACAGGCTGCCACAACACCCAAAAGTCAACCTTTGCTTTGCACTGCAGTAATTACTAACAAGCAAGTTCTCAGATACCATCAAGTTTCATCTCAGGCCAATTTACTGTGCCCTTCAAATGCTGAAACTAGAACACATCATGCAGTGTTCTTGGACAAAGAATCCCAAGCATAAAATCTCAGTCACTGCTTTGCCCAGGCTCTACCACAGACAGACCAGGTATACCAGTAGTTCAGGTTTCAGAGGACAGCATTTGGAGCTAACCTTGCATCTTAAAACACAGCTCTGAGACAGAGCATAACACAGAGGGGGAAGTTAAATTCTCTGTTGGGGAAGGATTTGTAGTTATCTAAGCAGGGGAAACTTTCAATTATATTAAAAAATAAGGCAGCCAGTCTCCATTCAGCTGCACTGTGCAGAAATCACTATGATTTATCACTTCTGCCTAGATCCTCTTGCAGAGAGGACAAAACCCCAGCCCCGTGAGTGCCCCTCATAGGAAGAAGCACACACCACATCACGCCTCTGCAAGACACAGGAGCAACCGAGACTGCCTGCTTTACAAGACAAAACGTTAAAGGAATTAATTCCAAGGCAATGGGAAAATACTACATGGGAGAACTTCCAAGTCACAAATTCTCCTTTTTTTAAGCTAAGCTGCTTAATCAAGTTAATTGAAGGAATTAAGAAAGCATCTGGAGAAGCACACATTCCCCAACCAGTAACCTTGTGTTACTTTGTCTGGGTGCAAGTTTCCCTGCTGGCACAGTACAATTTATTATCAGTCATTATGCTGATTACCATCCATTAGTTTTTGTAAGAATAGGCATTAAATTTAAACCTACTTCTGTTATTTATTTACAAGCTATTCACATACTAGACATGAAACAACTATATAGCAGTTTGTGTTAACAACAGAAATGTAGCTCAACATTAAGAGTTGCACTTTAAAAACTACCAACAGAATAATTCTCTTCACAAAAAATTGCTTACTGAGTTTTCATTTGGTAAGACAAGCGTAACAGCAGCTTACACTCTTTAAAAATGCAACCAATTTATACACAGTGGAGGAACGGGTAAGAACCCATGAGAATGACAAATTTTAAGAATCAGTCCCATAAATACAAAATTCGATTAAAATGTCATTCTAGAAAATACTAAGAGCAGAGTTGGGACTCTAACAAAATGATGATTTTTCTTCCCTGCTATTAAGGCAGAGTGATTAAAGTGGAAGATAATCCCCTTTATTTCAAAAGCTAATTATTACATGTAATAAAAATTTCTTCTTGCACCATAAGAGACCTAAATGCAAGAAGTTAATTTTACCAAGACCATCGGTCCACACATCTTTGCTGTAATACAGTAACTGCTTGAGTTTTCCCTTACAGTTATATTTATACAATAGACTATCAGGCTCAGCTTTGATTTCAACACACCACATTTCTTACCACTTAGGAAACCAAACAGAAGAGCTGTGGAAGCAGAAACCACTATATGCAAATACCCTGATCAAAAAAGTACAAGCAGAAAATCCATTGCAGAGACCACTTCAGCAGGAACTCGGTGATAAAACCTGAATTAAAATGCCAGCTATGCCTTGGTGTAAGGATATCCAGAGGAATTCCGCATGCCTCACCCACCCCACCCCCTCCACTTTTCACAAAGGGTGTGAAGAGGTGCCTGCTCTGCACAGTTTAAATGCCTGAATGAGTTAAATACCCGTTGACTACACTGCCAGCATTGCTCCAGAGGAGCTGAGCTGCTTGCTACACTCACTACTATGTTTCCTGCATTGCTAATTCAGGCACTTACATTTAGATGTCAGATTTAGGCAGTGTATTTCCCCCACTCTTTCCAACACCCAAAATGAAAAGAAAAATACTTGTGCATTAATTCACTATCTTCATTTTTTTGCAGAAGCAAACAGGACGTCAGGCATCCACGCACCAGAATTGCATTACACCAGCAATCAATCTCAGCAACCTCAAGCTACAAAGAGAACTAAGTCTCCCCCTCCCATCTGAATAACTGCACACCAGGCAGCGTTCACTACTAAGTCACACTTTGCCCAACCTCAGACAGTTTCCCCAACATCCAAACTATTTTACCACAGGGAAAACATAAAAAACAAAAATAAAGGGAATGAAGGGTTGGTTCCTGCTCTGTTAGCAGGCTGTGGATGAGTACAGCAGTAAAAGCCAGCTCATCAGTCAGTCTCATGTCCCTAGAGCATTGAAACACTTCAGCTTGAATTTCCCTTTGGTGTCTTCTTCCAGCAGTCACACCGAGATGGCCTGGCACATATAGATTTTCTTTTTCTCTTGCACTATCATTCAACACTGCTAGAAAGAAGTGCACAGGAGTAAAAATTAGCTGTTGACTGTTGTTACAGGTTAAAGAGTAGGAAAAGCAAACCAGTTACCAATGGTGTAGATACTAAAAAAAAAAAAAAAAAAATACCCTAAACTGAAAGAACACTGCATCTCTGGATGTGAATTCAAGGCAGCAGCCTCAGGCACTTTCTCCCATCACAGTGCAGCTTATTGAGGCAAGGAAAGGTACATTACCACATCAGCACTGACTGCTCACAGGAGTTTGAGCATCACAGAAGTATCCTGCAGCAACTCCGGGTTTCATCTGTGCACCCCACCTATAACAACTATTTTCACTCTTTGTTTCATTTTTATATAATGACGAATACTTGAGCTCAGTCCCTCTGACAAAATAACCACCGTTTGCCCAGGTGCACCTCCAAGAACTTGTGCTGTTAAGTATTTGTCTCCTTCGCCCGCTACATCCTCACTTCACTACACAGCTACCGAGAGAGTGACTGTACAGGCGAGCCCCTTCCCTTCCTTTCTCCACCCACACCTTTGCTTCATTTACCGTTAATGTGAACGTCAAGAAACTTAAGAACAAGCAGTACATATTCCAGGTCTCATGCTCAGGCTTGTATAATGTATCCTGTTATATTTAAACCTCAAAGGACACAATACATGTTGTAACAAATCCGTCCTGAGCACATTCTCACACCTTTGGTCGATGATGATTGCACTTCCAACACTGCACCTTAGTCTAAACAAGCCATCAATGAGCTACCCCTGAGATTTTCTAGACTACTGGAACAGTTACACCAGGCACCGCAGTAGAGAGGAACTTCGATAGGTTAGGTTTTCATCATTTTATATAATCAGCAGCCTCAATGCATTATTTACCTCTGAATACCAGAGATGACAGAACACACACCTTTTTTTATCTTGCAACATCAAAACCAAGGGCTGTATAAATATTTAGCGAGCCATCGGTACTCTCGGCAGCAGAGAGGAGCGTATGGCAGTAAGTATCACCCAGACGGTAACAGCATCAGACCCGGCGGTACCGACACACGGGGAAACCCTCCACAGCTGGCACAAGCCGGCTGTAACACTAAAACACAGCAACGCAGCCAAAAAGAGGTCGGAATGGCCACGTTTGCTGCCTTTTATACACTTTGATGTGTCTTTATCTCCAGTTCAAAGGACTTCTGTCATTTCTGACATGCTTGACAAGGAGCATAACAGTCTCTTGAGCTTCTTCCTGCTGCACAGAGCAAGACACAGTGCATCTAAACCTCCTTGTGGGGTCACTCCCAAAGTTACCAACTAGCCTGCTGTGCTCCACAGACAGGGACTTCCCTAAAGCTTGGGATGAAGCCAGCAAAAAAATTAATTTATAAACCCTCTCAGGTTTCACACGTGCCCAAGGGCACGTTGGTGCTTCTTTCCTCTGCAGAGGATAAACTAAATGGCTCTGCTGAAGTGAACTAGCTGGAGCCCCAAAACATTCACAGAGCCTTGAAAAAGTTCAGCATCACATACTGAGGTCCTTGATTGAAGTCCAAGTAGACCAGTGATAAACCATGGTGAGCAAGTACTCAATTCCAGAGAATTATGAAAAAAATATCTGCAAGTTAATCTTTTTACAGGTTAAATAAGGATAAACTTTGAAGATAATCAAACAAATGTAGTAGTTAAATTTTAATGGTTTGGGTTTTTTTAACCTCACCTAAGTGTTTCTTTCAGCTAGAAAAGTAAATACTAAAACAAGCAATGCCATAAAGACAGTTATTCAATTTTAACTCTTAAATCCCCAGATCAACTAGGCTGAATTTCAGGATAATTTTTAATATAAGAAAAAAATCACATAAATGAGTTCAAATACAGGGTACAATGCAAAATCATATGAAATGACATCACTGAGCAAGGAATACGAATATGAACAAAATAAAACTTGAACTATTTTAAAACCGCTATTCACTTCAATAACAATGATTCTACTGCCAGAAGCACATGACAACCTCTAGCAAGGAACACAGCAGAGCTTATTGTGGAAACAGAGTCTAAAATATTTAACTTGGAAACAAAGTTTCAGAAGTATCAGTACTGGGCCCCAGACTGTTCTGTATGTCCTTAAAGTAATTCTCAAAAGAGACCTTTATAATTTAGCTAGTAACTTACGGAATAGTTAAAGCTCCAAATTAAAAATTCCCTTTACCCAACAATTAATAAAATCATTTCCTTGGCTACACATAGGACTGTCACAGCATTTTATCATCTGAGAAGTAATACAGTTGACATTAACAAAATTCAGCATTGTGGCACTTCCCCAAAATGTTGAACTTATCTCAAAACCATTTTAATTATGAAATAATACATCAGTGCTCAAAGGCAACAAGTCAACTTCCTTCCAAGCCACTTCTGGCCCCCCTTAGTAAAACGATTTTTTCAGAATACTTCTAAAGAAAAATGAAAAAAAAAAAAAAATCCCTCAAATCCCTAGATCACAGCCATGCCTTCAACCCCCACTTTGGGATTTCGTCGGACAGCACACTCTCGGTACAAGATGTACCACTGATGTAAATACTTTGTGCACTAAAGCTTTCTTACGACCTCAGAACCTAATGAAAAAACTTAGCTCCAGTAGAGAGCTATTTCCGCATGAACTGAAGAAACAGTAAAAATTAAGCACTAATTTCATATCTAAATTTTTTGGCAGTTTGGAAAGACCCCACCTCGTTCTTGCAGGCTTAAAGCCATGCCAGCGTTTTAACGCTTTTCACACCCCCCTGAAGGAGCAATTCTAAGTAGGCCACATTTAAATATTCAAGAAACTACTTTTAACAAAGGCTACTGAATTTAAAAGGAAATGGAAAGAGCATTGCTCAGACTAGTGACTTCAGCAGCCTCATCAGGAGAAAAAGCTGACAGTGGGAGGCAGCTGCCACCGGTAGGTGTGGAAACTTCCAAGGGGAGGTTTCGGGAGACTGAGCTACTGCAGTTCAGATCCTGGGGAGGGTCCAGGGCATGGACATGTTTGTGCAGGAAGGAGATCCTCCTTCTGACACGCCGTGAGCACGGGCAATCTGTTCTTTCTCAAAAGCCCTCAGAGATCTTTTTTGTGAATTGTTAATGCAGGAAGGGACAACCCAGTCTAACTGAAGACAAGCACGTGCCAGACTCTGGTCAAGGAGAAAGGCAATATTGGAGATAGCTTTCGGAAATGCACAGCTTAACATCAAGAAAGCAAACTCAATAAAGAGTCTGCTGTACGGCTCTGAAAGTATTAGTTTGCAGTCATCTCAAAGACTGATTTCATACAGTGCCATGTGTCATGCTGCACACCAAAGTGTACTTGTCATTTCAGCCACTGAGAAATCCTCAGAGATAAAGTTGCCAAGTCACCCCGTCCTCTCCAGTGCAACACGATAAAACCTGTCATTTGACATCAGTCGTGAGCAGGATTAATCAGTCATGTTCAATCCAAAGACACATAGAACAAGCAGAGAGACACAAAAAATTAAGCAAAATACAGCTCAGCATTGGTCTAAGTTCAAGTGACCTCAGAACAGATTTAGGTCAAAGCTGAGCACCCGTGTTCAGCCTATGTACTCCAATTCTAAGCAAGGAAGGAAAACAGTTCAGTGACTTTTATTTTTGCAGTGAACAAAGCAAAAGTTGTGTTACATTTTTGCATTTCGATCAAACCCTACACACTTTAGGAGTTGCACATTGGCCTCTGAGGCAAAGACAACATTCCTTTATAAAAGACAAACACACCCCCCAAATCTAAATATATATGTGCATATCTAAATGGCTGGTATCTGTCACTACTCCATTTTTGGTCCAAACTGAACCAAAGGAAGGAAAGAAGTGAGCTCTACCTAGCACCCCAAAGGACTGGCCCAGTCTGTAACAGAGCAGAGTAACCTAAAATATAGTCAGCAGGTTTTAATCAAGTATTGCCAGTCAAATTGCAACTGAAGTTCTTAGCTCAAAGTCACATCAATCCCCGAGTCCTATACTCTGTTAGGTAGCATTGCTCCGAAAACTTAAGCTGTATTTTTCTCACTCACTTATGCTGCCACCAAGGCTACCGGGACAGGGGCAGCTTTCCACACAGGAACAAAGCCAAGCCCCAATCTTATCACTACACCATCTGAAGGACTGTGGGCTGTAAAGCAGTGCAAGCACCTGAAGCAAGGCAAAGGCATTTCCTAACATCACCCTAAAGCAGGATTCAGATAGCACCCAGCATTTCACATACTTTTACCCTTGCACAACTCAAGCAACTGACTTTGTTACACTGCTCAACCTACTTTCTCAAAAGTAAAAGACAACAGTTGATTGTTAGTTATTACCAAACTCTGGATTCAGCCCTTCTGGGGTGATGTAACTGAGTATACTTGTAGGATAAGGTCTACCAACCCTGTTAGCAATGGATACACCCTACCAACCGCTTTTCAAATCAGAAAAGCAAATAAGCAACAAACTACCCCCCACAAACAACCCAAGCATAAGTTGAGTCGAAGTAAGTCTGAAGATCTACTCTCCCATAAAGCGTGTGATGAATTAACATCTTACCCTACAGCACTACCATACATCAGCTAACAGAGTTCTCAATCGCCTGCATGTCAACAAGACAGTTTTAAGGCATCCCCAAAGGATGTGTGTGCCACACAGTGACACATTCACCAGCACCTACACAATCCCATGAAAGATACACATGGGCAAGGTAGCTATCTGGTCTGGCAAGTTGCAATTCACAGCATGTGTTTCTTTTCAAACAGTTAAATCCTACAACAGCAGCTTCTAGAATTATTAGCAAATATTTAGCTACACCTAGCAACCTTACATTGAGTTTTGACTTAAAAAAAAAAGTGAAGTTAGCTGTTCAATGGGTAGTCTTAATCATTGCCTTCAACACAGAAAATGGTTGAACAGTACTTTAAGAACCCAGGACAACACACATGCTGTACACCTCCATTAGCCTTGTGTTGTGTACTGCATGCATCTTCAGGGAATTGTGCCAGCACTGAGACCTTCACTGCTTGAGTCACAAGCCCAGGTTTGCTTCCCGGATGGTATCAGGACAGCAGGCACTCCTCTGACACCACCCTCCACTCCTCACTGGTCTTGCCTTGGCCATAAGCCAGGCCTTATGAAGTCCAGCAACATTTACATCAAACCTCTATCCTGGGAAACCTGCTAAAGTGAAAATACATCTCCATTTCCTTTACACAGGTATTCTATTAAGAAGAACGCATTTATCCTCGCTAACCAAGGGAGGAAATGGAAGTGAGTATCAAGGCCACTCTGCATTACTATTATTCAAGCTGGGATTTGCCATGCCTGGAAACACTCTCAAAGCCTCAATTTGCACTGAAGCGATGTTACCCCAGCAGAAAAAGAATCAAGTGAGGGATGTCAACACAGCAATAGCAAGCCGCCAAGCAGGCTAAAGAGAGAAGGCAGCCAAGATGCAACTTACAGAACCTGAATCTGTCAAGGGCATCCCTTCTCTTCTTGACCACGAATCATAGGGATTAGAGAGCTGGGTATCTAACATGATGCTACTAACCACTCTAGCAAAATATTTTTAATTAACATCACAAAAAATCATGCTCTGCTTTCTTCCTCGATTACTGTCACTATGCCTCAAATGTGTAAACTCCTCAGAGGAAAATTCTCCAGCTGACTGAATTAAGAAGAGTCAACTCAAAGTAACCATCACACAGAGTCCAGTGACATGGCATCAATTCCACCGTGAAAATTATATTCTCTTCCCCACAAAAAGAGGACAGTGACCTATATACTAAGGAGGGACAGGCAGTGATTGTGAAGGAAAAATGAGACAAAAATAGCTCACTTCATTTTCCACTTATACACAGAAAATCCACTTCAGAAGTTTACACAGCAACAATGAAGCCCAACAAGTTAAAGTTACCAATCTGCTGCTCATGGAGTCACTGGAAAGACAGCCCATCATTCAGAAATCCCTATGCTACACAAACATGAGTCAAAGATAACTGTAATTTGGTCAAACCAAAAATCACAAGTTCTAGCTCTTCCAAGAGGCACAATACTCGATTAATACTTTGGTTGTGCTTTTAGGAAAAATAATTAAATAAAAGCAACCCACATGTAAAACAAAAATTACCCCACAGGTCCGAGAAGCTCCTTGCAGAAAGGTGGCACTGCTTTACTACTGCCCAGCCCAAAGCCTGTCGAACAGGAACCTGGCGTTCAAAGCTGGACATCCGCAAAGGAGGTCCGGGTGCAAGCACAGGGCTCTCCGGCCAGACAGCACCAGCACCTACTTCCAGAGCAACACCCACCGGAGAGCCTCGGCAAGCGTGAGCTGGAGGTTTTATCACTCCCGCGACGCCGGGAAGTACCGGGCTTCCCTTCAGCCCTGGCAGGGACGCCGAGGCACAGGATGGTCATCCAAGGACATCCAGAGTCTGCTGCAAGACAGTGAGGCACATCAGCTACCAAGAAAACCAGCTTTCCGTCACCAAGGCCAGTTCTAAAACTTCCGCTTGTTGTTAAAAGAGCGGACAGTATCTGGCACTTCCCTGTCTGCAGCACCACATAACCTGCCGGCAATTTGATATTTATGTCCCCGACGGGCTGTTTTAGTTACAGAAACAACATTAAAAATGTAGCATTCTTTGAGATACGCTAAGCAAGCCAGGCCACTTTCAGCCACAAGCACCAAGAGTAACTCTGCGGGCTGTTTCTTCCCCCAAGGATAAGCTCTTTTGCTGTGTGGAGATATCTTACCAGGGACCGCTTCAGTCACCAAAGGCGACCTGAGCACTGCAAATTATCGGTCATGACTGGAGCACCAGAGGGCTGTAGCCAACATCAAACCAGCGACTGAAGCGGTAGCTGCCGTCTCCCCACACAGGGGCCTTTCCCCCTGTAGCACTCTAAGCTCCAAGCCCTGAGCACGACAGAAATAAAACCGATTCGAAGGACGCCACATCAACGCCCCTCTCCGGAAGAAGGTGGGGTGGGCTGGTGGGGGCAGCGCTCAGCCCCCGGGCCTGCTGCAGCCACCGCGACCTACCGCCGGCAGCAAACCCAGCCGGGAGCTTTTGCAAGGAACGCGAGGGCAGCTCCGGCCAGACCTCTCTTTGTTGAGAGCCGAGCCCCGCACGCAGACGGGGTTGACCTGACGGTTCAGCCTCTGCCTCTCGCCCTGCCCGAGGGGACAGCTCGGTGCTGCCGCTCCGCCCGGACACTCGAGCCGAGGTCTGGCTTTCACCGCCGGAAAAAGCGCCGAGTTACCGCTCCAAGTGCGAGCCCGGTGCAGCCGCCAGGCGAGAGGGTTGGCTTTCACCAGTGCGAAGTCGCACCGAGCCAGCCAGCCTGTACCCAACGTGAGTCCTCAGCTACCGAGCATCAACGAGTAGTTCTCTTTTACACCTCAGAAGACTAATTTCTACTGTAAAACGCCGCATTTTTAACCGGAAAACGCTTCGTACGCGTCTTTCTTTAAACGAGCGCTAATTAAAAAACACCAAACCCGCCCGCCTCCACACGCCGCGCAGCAGAACGCGGCGTTCCCACGGAGAGAAGAACCCGCGGACACCGCAAACTTACCATAAACCCCCGCCAAAGCTCCTCTGCCGATCCGCTACCCGAGCCGAACGAGA